>RCUC01162752.1:0-55604 GCA_003697995.1 Taxidea taxus jeffersonii | reverse complement strand
CAGGGTAACTATTGAGAGATATGAGTTTAGTGCCATTGTATTGCCTGTATGGTGATTGTTACTGTATAATGTCTCTGTTCCTTTCTGGTAATACTTTTAGGGTCTCTCTTTGCTTAGAGGACCCCTTTCAATATTTCCTGTAGAGCTGGTTTGGTGTTTACAAACTCTTTCAGTTTTTGTTTGTCCTGGAAGCTTTTAATCTCTCCTCCTATTTTCAATGATAACCTAGCTGGATAAAGTATTCTTGGCTGCATGTTTTTCTCGTTTAGTGCTCTGAATATATCATGCCAGTTCTTTCTGGCCTGCCAGGTCTCTGTGGATAAGTCTCCTGCCAATCTAATATTTTTACCATTGTACGTTACAGACTTCTTGTCCCGTGCTGCTTTCAGGATTTTCTCTTTGTCGCTAAGACTTGTAAATTTTACTATTAGATGGCGGGGTGTGGGTCGATTCCTATTGATTTTGAGGGGTGTTCTCTGGGCTTCCTGGATTTTGATGCTTGTTCCCCTTGCTATATTAGGGAAATTCTCTACAATAATCCTCTCCAGTATACCTTCTGCTCCTATTTCTCTTTCTTCTTCTTCTGGAATCCCAATTATTCTAATGTTGTTTCGTCTTATGGCATCACTTATCTCTCGAATTCTCCCCTCGTGGTCCAGTAGTTGATTGTCTCTCTTTTGGTCTGCTTCATTATTCCCTGCCATTTGGTCTTCTATATCACTAATTCTGTCTTCTGCCTCATTTATCCTAGCAGTAAGAGCCTCCATTTTTGATTGCACCTCATTAATAGCTTTTTTTATTTCAACTTGATTAGACTTTATTTCTTTTATTTCTCCAGAAAGGGTTTTTATTTCTCCTGACAGGGTTTCTCTAATATCTTCCATGCCTTTTTCGAGCCCGGCTAGAACCTTGAGAATCGTCATCCTGAATTCCAGATCTGACATATTACCAATGTCTGTATTGATTATGTCCCTAGCCTTCGGTCCTGTCTCCTGCTCTTTTTTTTGTGGTGAGTTTTTCCGCCTTGTCATTTTGTCTAGATAGGAATCCGCTGTTCTCCTTGTTAAGTGAACTTGGTCTTGGCTGGATTTCTTTGATCTTCTGGGGGAGGGGCCTGTTGTAGTGATTCTCAGGTGTCTTTGCCCGAGGCGGAGTTGCACCGCCCTTACCAGGGGCCGGGCTAAGTAGTCCTCTCAGGTTTGCTTTCAGGAGCTTTTGTTCCCTTAACGCGCTTTCTGTAGAGTTCTGGAGGAGGGGAATGACAATGGCGGCCTCCCAATCTCTGGTTCAGAGGAGACGAGGGCTAGGGGCCCCAGTCTTCAGCGCGCCTTCAGGGAAAAGCGTTTAATCCCTCCAGACTCCCTAGCCCACGTTTGCGCTGGAGAGTGCGCGCGCGCGTCGGCCTGCAGACACTGCGCGCCAGCAGACACTGCCGGCCCGCGAAAAGCGTTTAATCCCTCCAGTCTCCCTCACCCACGTTTGCGCCGGAGAGTGCGCGCACGCATCGGCCCGCAGTCCCGCAGACACTGCGCGCCAGCAGACACCCGCCGGCCCTCGAAAAGCGCTTAATCCCTCCAGACTCCCTCGCCCACGTTTGCGCCGGAGAGTGCGCGCGCGTCGGCCCGTAGACACTGCGCGCCAGCAGACACCGCAGGCCCGCGAAAAGCGTTTAATCCCTCCAGACTCCCTCGCCCACGTTTGCGCCGGAGAGTGCGCGCGCGCGTCCGCTCGCAGACACCGCGCGCCAGCAGACACCGCAGGCCCGCAGACCCCGCAGGCCCGCCGACACTGCGCGCACCCGCAGACCGCGCGCGCCTGCAGACCGCGCTCAGAGAAAAACGTGCCTAAGCAGTCCCGTCTCACTGGCTTCTGGGAGTGCTCCGAGCTCACCCAGCCTGTGATCAAGCGTCTCTGTCTCTGGCAGAGTCCCACCTGGAGTCTCCGGAGCCCGTAGATCCCTGAGCTCTCCCGGGTCGGAGTCTCCCCGGATCTTGTGGGGACGCCTCGCACAGAGCACCGGCCAGTGCCACAGAGCACCGGTCCGTGTCACAGACCACTAGGAAATCTCGGCTCTGTTTCCGCAGCCGACTTCCCCGCTCTAATACCTGTGAGCTCTGTGACACTCAGACACCCCCGATCCTTCTGTGACCCCGTGGGACCTGAGTCCACGCTGTCCCCACGAGGTCTTCACCCCAGTTTAGCTTCTGGAGCGATGTCCCTCCGTGGAGCCGACTTTTAAAAGTTCTGATTTTGTGCTCCGCCGCTTGCCGGGAGCCGGCCCCTCCCCCTGGGGTCTATCTTCCCGTCGTGTTGGATTCACTTCTCCGCTGGTCCTACCTTTCAGAAAGTGGTCGATTTTCTGTTCCTAGAATTGTTGTTTTTCTTCTCTTCGATCTCCTGTTGGATTTGTAGGTGTTCGGAATGGTTTGATAGGCTATCTAGCTGATCTCCTGCTGGCTGATGTCGTCTCAGCCTCCTACTTCTCCGCCATCTTGACTCCCCTCCAAGATTTTATTTTTAAGTAATCTCTACACTTAGTATGGGACATGAAATTACCACCCTGAAATCAAAAGTTGTATGCTCTACTGAGTCAGCCATGTACTCCTTGAGTGTGAATTCTTACAAAATTTCTGGAAAACAATTTGGCAATATGTGTCAAGCATCTCAAAAACATTCATAATATGTAACTTAGCAAACTCATAGTTAAAAATATAGTTTTAAATATTTGGTAACATTTAAAAGGTCTTTATTATTATATGATAATAATAGCAAAGATTGGCAAACACTGAAAGTATTTGTTAATATAGGATTGATTAAGTAAATTAGAAAATATTCAAAATTGGTTTGTGGTCATTAAAATAAGAACATAATTTATGTAGAAAGAGATATTCAAAATTCCTTCTCTGTGTCTTTCTCTGCTTCTTTTTACTATGTGCACATATTATATATGCACATGTACATACATATACATACACATGCATACATATGCATATGCCCACACACACAAATTGAGAGTATATATATAATGAGGCCAATAATTGTTAGCAGCAGTATCTATTAATATGTGTTTTTGTTTTACTTGCTTTTTCTCTTTTTTTCCTCTTCAATATGGATTACTCATAAAATATGCTATCATATATATGTTTATATATATACATGGTATATAATAATTATTATATTATTTTATTATTTATAAATATATATTTAATAATATATAATATATATTATATATAATTGTATGTAACAATATATAATATATATAATGTAAATATATATTTATATTATATTATTATAATAATATATAATAAAATAATTATTATAATAATTGTAATTATAATTATTTGGGTGGATAAGTTTATAATCATGCTTGTTTTGATTGCTAACTAATTTTATATACAGATATCTACAGTCCTAATTAGACTATGATCAGAGTCACAATATCTTACACATCTTTATATTTCCCAACATGCCTATAATTTTGATTAACAAATATTGGCTATATTACTGTTACCTTAAAAGCATTGTCTTAGTGCTGAACATAAGAGATTAACAAATCTACATAAATGTTCTCTGCCTTTAAAAATCACCTCGAATTTTAACAGATAAAATAACAGATACTGTGCTAGGGATAGAAGGCCATGCAGGGTTTTCTGGAGAAAACAGTGTCAGGACTTCAGTGTAAAGAAGACTTAAGACTTCACCCAGTGAAGAAACTTTGAGAAGTGGGTCTGTTACTGAGATGAGGCAGGATGTGAACAGGCCTAGAGACAAGAAAAATCAACCTTAAAATTTCCTTTGAAAAGTTGATTTATTGGATGCAAGTTGGAGTGAGGATTTCTAAGGGATAAGTGTGAATAGTAGAGGGAGCTAGATCTTTAAGAGCCTTCAATGATGAGCTAAGAAATTTAAATTTCAAATTAATGTAAGCCTTTGATATAAATTATAAAAATTATAAAAGGAGGAACTGGAGTTCCTGGATGGCTCTGTCGTTAAGCAGCTGGCTTCAGCTCAGGTAATAATCCCAGGGTTCTGGGATGGAGTCCTGCATGGGGCTTTCTGCTCAGCAGGAAGTCTGCTTCTTCCTGGCCCTCTGCCTTTCTCTCTCTCTGATTCTCATGAATAAATAAATTAAACATTCAAAAATATTTAAAAAATTAAAAAATAAAAAGTGGAAATGTTCACATGGTATTAAAAAGCATTTTAGGATATATTCCATGTGCCCAAGATGTGGTAGTTCTTGGAAACTTTTGGTAATATACTCTTAACATATGGTGTCTTAGAGATATGAGGTTGATAAAAACCTAACCCACATTAGATAAAAATTTAACCACTCATTTTAAGTGACATCTAGTATGAATAATATATGGATATATTATATTTTTTTTCAAAGAGACAGAGATACCAAATAGGAATTTTTTTTTGTTGTTGTTGTTTCCCCCCACAAATTTTTCTCTAATGCACTTTGACTCTCTGTCATTCAATACACATTAGCCTTAAAGCATATTTTATATACAAAAGACAAAACTTAAAAGATATGTATTAAAAGAACCAAGTAACAGAGTGAAATTGGTGGTCATAAAAACTCAGTAATGGTGTAGAAGTTTTCCTGAGTGAGAAAACCTCGAAGACAAATCTTAAAAGTAGTATAAATTTAATTTCACTATAATGAACTGTGTTAATGTAAGAAAATATATATAAGTTGGAAAATATATATAAGTTGGATAACAGGAATTGACTCATGTATGGAATTAATACAAGATGTGGAGTCTATATTGATGAGGAAGGAAAATGCTAAAACAACCACCTTTCCTAATGGAAGCAGAAAACTATAAATGTATTAAAGATATAAATGTAAAAATATCAGAACAATACAAAATGATAGGATAAAATATAGATGAATATCTTTTTGGCCCATATAGAGAGAAGAATATGAAAGACATATTTAGAAATAATTAAAGAATAATGAAACTATGAAAATTAAAATCTTTTTTACAAGAGGTATAAAAATCAGACCGGGAAAAGATGCATGCAACTTATGTAAAGTTTTAGGAAGCATGATACATAAATAAATCCTTCCTATAGAAAAACACAAATCAAAAAGAGAAAAACATGAATGGGCACAAACAGCTCAAAGAAGAAATATTCCTCTCCCAGCCCCCAAAAGAAAATCCCAAATGGACAAGAAATATATGTTCTCAATCTCCCCAATAACCAGTACAAAGCAATTCCAAATTATAATCAGATATCTTTTCATATTTACCAGCCCGGAAATGTTCAAACATCTGACCATATCATTTGACAAAGGAGGATGGGAAGCAGACATTCCATACAAATCTGGTGGAAGTGTAAATTAGAACAATTTCTTTAAGGAGCAACTATATGTATACATACACACACACACACACACACACACACGTGTGTGTGTGTGTGTGTGTATAGACTGTATACATGGCATGTAACCTAGAAATCTAATTTCTAAGGAAATTTTAATTCAAATGAGGTAGAGATAGGTACAAAGATATTCACTGAATTATTTTTATGAAACATGTGAGACATGGAAGGTTGGATTATAAAAGGGAAGGTGAAAAAATATTATAGCATATTTGCATATTATACTTGGGATACATCACTTGTATTTGGGATATAACCTCTTAAATGGGGTAGATCTAATCAATCACAAAAAGTGGAGAATAAAGAAGTTACAGGAAATTGCATATGTGTAATCTGCATGCACATGACTTTTGTAAATATAAAGCCATTAACATACAAGTAATAAGAATATATAAACAGGGATGAGCTAAAGATCCAATTCAGGGTCATTGTAACTGGGGGATAGAAAGGAATGGGATTTGATAGGTAAATAGGGATTTCAACTTCAATTTCTGTAAAAAAAATGTTGAAAATAAATACATCAAAATAATAGCTTTTTTATTTGTTTACTTGAAGAGGTAAGTACAGGGATGTTTGTTACAATAGTCTTTGTTTTTTTTTTAATAATTATTTTGAAAATACGGTTGGGGTAGGTTTATCTGGAGAGTGGGGTATTTTTTTAATATTAAGTTCAATTAGCCAATATATGGTACAACTTTAGTTTCTGAAATAGTGTTCAATGATTTATTAGTTCTGTGTAACACCCAGTATTCATCACATCACCTGCCCTCCTTAATGCCCATCACCCAGTTAATCCATCTCCCCATCCCCCTCCCTCTGTAACCCTCAGTTTGTTTCCCAGAGTCCAGAGTCTCTCATAGTTGTCTCCTATCTGATTTCTTCTCATTCAGTTTTCCCTCCCTTTCCCTATGGTTCTCCGCATTATTCCTTATGTTCAACATATGAGATGTGGCTCATATATACAATGGAATATTACTAAGCCATCAGAAAAGATAAAGACTTCCCATTTGTATTGATGTGGATGGAACTGGAGGGTATTATGCTAAGTAAAATAAGTCAAGGAGGGTGGGATATGTTAAAGACAAAACATATTGAGACTTAAGGTCAAACTTGATATAGTATAAAATAATAACTTGTGATCATGTTATTAGAGTGATACAAAATGGGCATTTAAACTCTTCTGGTAATTGCATATAAGAAAGAAGAACTAAACTGATAGTTGAGGAAATACATTGAGTATGCCTAAAAACTCAGCTTATCAAAGACACTGCAAGCAGACACTGTTCCTCTGTGTGAATTACTGAAGCAACTCCATAGGAATGAATTGATAAATGGCACACTCTTCTTGTGGATGTGTAACATAGTGTTCCTTCCTCTGGCTGATGTAATACCAGGTCTAGGAAATGGCTTTACTAACTAGATTTCAGCTCTCACTGATATCACCAGGCAGGAACTTCTTTGTGGGGCACAAATTTATTTTATTTTATTTTTTTTTACCATATAAATTTGCAAATTTTATGACACAAGGAAAGACAATTGAATGTTAGATTTTTGGGCTTGATTCTATACTTTATACCCTATGAAATACATTTGCTGATCTGCTGGTATGTCAGTTTGAAGTTTATATTAATGAACAATCCAAATTTTAGTCATGTTATTGTAGCCTCTGAGAGGCCTAGCCATACAGCCATTATAATTTTTCTATACCAGAAAAATTATCAGAAACTAAAGCCTCTTGCTTCTATGACTTTAAGTATACTATAGTCAATCTATCAGCTATATCATGGCCTTTACCTTCTAGGAATATATCAAACAGCCAAAAAATTATATGTTCATGTGATAATGTTGGCAATGTAGAAAGATAAGCAGCTTCAGAAGAAGTCAAGCAAAGGTGCTATCTCTAAGCCCACTAATGAACAGCCTATGACATCTTCTATTTACTTACACTGCTGTCCAAATTTGCAACTGTCTAAGCCAACAATGATGGATGTACTTGGTACTTCCATTGTGTGTAATGAGCACAGTTACACACTGCACAAGAGCATGTCCTCTGTGTATAAACACAATCAACAATACTTGAAATTAATAGACCCACAGCTTTTTAATAAGCCCCAGTTCCATATAAACACACCGTGACTGTACATTTCCAAATACAATTAATCTCTAATGTTATTGAGTGTAATAAGTATTTACACACACACATGCATGCATACCAGTAAATCGGGCTATAGACACACACATACATACATACAAATGAACTGGGCTATAGTCAACATTTGACTATTTGATACAGCAACTGGGCCATAAATAATTAACTTTAATTCAAATTCTTTGGGCTTGAAGGTAAGGAAAGCAAACAAAATCCTGGATACCCATAAGGACAGATGTCAGGGAAGGGCAATAAATGTTTTAAGATATGTACCCGAATGTTTATAGCAGCAATGTCCACAATAGCCAAGTTATGGAAAGAACCTAGATGTCCATCAACAGATGAATGGATAAAGAAGATGTGGTATATATATACGATGGAATACTATGCAGCCATCAAAAGAAATGAAATCTTACCATTTGCGACGACATGGATGGAACTAGAGCGTATTATGCTTAGCGAAATAAGTCAACTGGAGAAAGACAACTACCACATGATCTCCCTGATATGAGGAAGTGGAGATGCAACGGGGGTGGGAGTTAAGGTGGTAGGAAAAGTAAAAATGAAAGAAGATGGGATCGGCAGGGAGAAAAACCAAAAGAGACTCTTAATGTCATAAAACAAACTGAGGGGGGTGGGGAGAAGAGGGGTTGGGTGAGGGTGGTGGGGTTACATTATATGTTTAAATAAAGCTTAAATAAAGTAAAAAAAAAAACAAAACAAAAACAAAACAAAACAAAACAAAACAAAACAAAACAAAACAAAAAGATATAAACCTCTGTGTCCAGAGAAACTGAACTGGATATAGTGGAATGACAGGGAATCTGAAGGAAAGAATGCAGATGAAAAAAAAAAAAATTAAGAGAGGTGGGAAGGAAAACAATAGAATTCAATAGAAAGATTCCTGCTTTCCCTCAGGAATCATACTTTCACCTTGGACAGCAGTGCCAATACAAGAATAGGAGACTAGAGAGACCACTCTTCTGGAAGTCAGGAAATAAGGATTCTAAATCTGGCTATAACATTACCAAGTTGTTGATCCTGGGAAAGTTATCTCCCTTTTCTGAGCCTCAGTTTGTTCATCTCACTGTCTCTGAATCTCTATGTTCCTCCAAGATACTATGAACCCTTATAAACTCTTTCCATGGTACTAAGAGAATACTATCAATAAACTGCCACATCCTGTAATCACATCTTTGCTACATCAGCTCTCCTTGTTGGTTTAAATTGTTTTTACCACAGCATTAGTAAAAGCAGGCCATTGAAAAAGTTTTGAATCTTTCGGTGGGTCAGGCTCCCAGGAGTTCACGGCATGGCCTTTGTGCTCCACTGAAAAACTTTACTTGCTTTAATCCCTGTCAAGGTCCTAATCACCTCCAACCGTCAGGGTCAGTGGAACGATTTTGGTATCCCTGAACCATCACCTTCCCCTCATTATCCTAGCACTTTCCCTACAGAATTTTGCAATAATGGGTGTAAGTCTTGGTAGAGTATCATTTTTTTTATTATTATGCTCAGTTACCACTTTGATAAATGTTAAGAATAAGTTCAACTTAGTGAAGAGACTAAGATAAGAATTACAAATACAAGATCATTTGCTTAATAAAAGGACAAAATCATGTTCATACCAGTCAGAATACCCAGAAGAGAGACTAGAAACGTTTTTTAAAGAAGGCACAAAGATGTATGCTTGTGTACCCCTGAAATCCTCATTATAGGGTTCACAGTTAAACATGTTAATATCTGAATGAGTAAGGATCATCTCAGACATTTAGGAAGCTCAACTGTCCCTTGGAAGGCTTGTCATACAGGAATGCATGTTGGCTTCTATGGATATTATCTGGGAATCACCACATCAAGACCCTTGTTCTTAGTCAATTTCATAGTTATACAACATGAAATACAGCTAAAGTGAGGTTCAGCAAAGACAAGCCAAAGCAAAGACTTCAGTTAACACTTCCATCTTCCACAAACTAACAGTGTGGTCATGATAATTTCCTGGATCCAGAGCTATGGCATAGTGCTGGAGACAGTTTCCCAGGCAACCCTGAAAGCCACACCAACAGTCCTTCAGATCTGCTATAAAGCTTATATTTCCCAGGTTTAAATTCAAGTTCAGCCAGACAGGAGCTTGAGACTCGTGGTGGTCTTAAGACCCTACACTGGCCCAGGCTGAGTTGTACTAGTTCTCTTATTATAAATCATCAGCTAAGGATGATTTAGAAACAGAAAGGTAGCAACATAGGAAGTTGGTGGGGCAAGGTGGTGAGGGAGGAAGGAAATGGTATCTAAAAGAGACATAAATCCAAATACACTCCCAGGACTGTGAGCAGAAGTGCAGAATTAAAGCAGGTGGTAAATGAATAAATAAACTGGAAAGCCACGACTGGAAATCTGTGAAGGATTCTGACTAGACTGATTCCAAGAAATGTCTTGGATTGTCTAACATGCAGATAGGTAAACCTTTGATTAGACCCTGCTGTCTCTGTAAGCCTTCTGTAAAACTGTGATAATAAAGCCCATGTATATGCTCCCTCTAGCAAGGATAGGTAGGTAGGTAGATAAATCATGATAGATAGATAGATGATAGATAGATAGATAGATGATAGATAGATAGATGACAGATAGATTATGGAATCATACACAAAATACATTCTTTTATGTGTAAATCATGAATTGCTTTTATTGTCTGAACTATATTAAAAAGCATTAACATGAGACACTTTTAGTCATGGAGTTCTGCCAAATGTTTGCATTGTTAATGACGTGGCCAGCAAGGTGGTTAAAAATTCAAGTTCTGTGGAGTCAGGGAGAAATCTCAGAAGATTTAAAATTAACTGTGTGGTACATTTTAATATATGAATGCTTCTAAATAAGTTTGCAGAGTTCATATGGATTGATTATCTCTAACGTCTTGGAGTAATTCTTAGTGTCGCAGTAGAAAGCGTTGATTTTGAACTTAGATGGGTCTGGTTTTAAATCTTGTATTGACTTTTTCTAGGTGTCTGACTTTGAGCTGCTATCTTAACTTCTACTGTAAATTAATTTACCTCATCTGCAAAATGGAAACACTAATGTCTCACTCAGAGTTTTTATGGAAATTAGTGGGAGGATTCATGTATTGTATCCACTATGTATTTGCCACATGAGAGATGCTCTATGAATGAATTCTTATTAATTTATGAACTTCCAGGAAAGGTAGATGGCATTTAGAAATGGAAAATGCAATGAGAATTATGGAATCATAGCACTAAAATGATACACCAAATTAATAAAAAAACAGGATTTGGTATGTAAAGATATCAGTGACACAGTCAAACATTAAAAAGTCTTTAGCTAGTATATATTATGACACTG
Organism: Taxidea taxus jeffersonii; assembly: GCA_003697995.1. NCBI lineage: Eukaryota > Metazoa > Chordata > Mammalia > Carnivora > Mustelidae > Taxidea > Taxidea taxus. The sequence goes on along the minus strand of RCUC01162752.1, from coordinate 44,707 downwards.
CTATATTTTGATACAAATGACATCAAAAGATCAAATGGACTTCTTCCTCTATGTTAATTATGGATCACTAAGTAAAACAATTCTTTAAAATGGCTTTAAATACCACCATCTTATAAATATTCTCTGCTTTTTAAATTTCTCTATTACAAAACAATATGTGTAATTACAAAAATGTGGTGAGTAAAACTATATTTTCATAACTCAGTTATTATTCTATTTCTCAGAGATAACTATTGCTAACATATGTGAATAAATTTCTATACCATATGCATGTGCATTTATGTATCTGTGTACGCACATATAGATGTAATTTCTTTTAAAAATTGGATCATATAATCATGCAATAAATACTCCTTTGTATCATTCTTATTCAACTACACATCCATTTTATTAATACCTGTATTAACTTTCTAAATAAAATATGCTACACAATATTCTTTACAATATGGTCACTTAACAAAAGTGCTATTATTTCAGATGCAGTTATAAAGAAGCTGCTCTGGAGACCAGAGGCTTCTGGAAGCTGGGTTATAACTTTATAAAATAGAACATCCTGTTCTATTTAAGTTTTTCACCTTATCGTGAACCCATATTTTTATTCCATTTTGAGACCATGACATACTGGTTTGTAAAATACCTTGTGATCTTTGCTTGGAAGTGCTGAATATTATTATAACCATTTATCTTCACATGGTAGAAACCCTTGACTGGAAAAGGCATTGTTTTATTTTCTGGATGCACTAGGGGAGGTTGCTACAGTTTTGGCTCTAGCTATTGCCATTAATTCCCCAACTTTTATGACCATGAACCACCGCCCTCAAATTCTTTTCTTCCCATTTTCATCAATATAGCTATATATAATCTTGCTTTTGCAATGAGAAAACACAGACCAACAGTGCATTACAATTGGCAGGCTTATGCAAAATTAACTATTACCTGTTGACTGAAGCAGACCTTTACACACTCTGAATCTATAATCATTGTTCATATGGACCCATCCATTGATTTAGGTACTTGCAGATAATTAGTAACCCACAATATTAGCATCATACACGTTCTTTATTAATAAGTGATAGGAACAATGGAGTTTTCCATTCTTTAGCATTTAAAGTCACCAAAGTTTATTTAACAATGCCTTTATATATACCTGGGAAAGATACCAAACAGGTTCTTCTAATTTGGTAACACATAAAAGAAAACCTTCTAAGAGTGTTTTTTTTTCTTTTCATATTTCAATCATAAACACACTCTGAGAATTTAACTCTAGGAGGATCCCTGTATAAATAATAATTATTATTTATACCATGTAAATATAAACTCCTTTGCACTAAAGAATTTCCATTATATTATCTGTTTCTACTTTGCCTTAGCACCTTCTCCAATAAGTAGGTTTTCTATAACCATTAGCATTATTCTGATGTTTTTCTTTTTTCAACATAGGTTTCGTTGTTTTGTATGGACCTTTCTCCATCATCTACCTATCAGTTTTAAGATATCAGACTTGTGCCTAAACCTTAAGAATTTTAAGGAAAACAAAAGGCAGGGATTCAAATAAGTACAGGATGTGCTGGGAAAGTAAATGGAGAAGCCACCTATACAGAGATGGCATTTTGTAGTAGACCTGAAAAGAGCACAGTGATCTCATTTACATCATGGTTGCTAATCTCATCCTGATGTTTTCTGATGTTGGTCAGCATGTTGGAATAGAAAAAGTCACTTCGTGGCAATATGATGCAGGACATTCAGACTCTCCTCCTGCCACTGCTGTGTGGATTAAAGTGACTGGCAGAGGCAGTAAGACCTTAATTCAAAGCCTGATTCTTACTTGTCATGTGCTCTGGAGAAGCTCCTCTTCCTTTTGGAGCATTAGTCTCCTCATTTCTAATAAGGGGATGATAACACTTCTCTTGCAGAGCTGTTGGGAACATTACAGTGGCTGCACTTACTATCCAGATGAGGGCTCAGTCAGTACCTACTGGCTGCTCAAGGAAGGGCAGCTGTAATGTGGCAGTTGTTACCAATCCTGAGTCTCAGATTTGCCGGCAAAAAAGGACTAGAGAGCCTTGATGTTTCCTTTGCACCCAGCCCTTTACATATCCCACCTGCATTTTATTTTATTTTTTTTAAGATTTTATTTATTTATTTGATAGACAGAGATCACAAGCAGGCAGAGAGGCAGGCAGAGAGACAGAGGGGAAGCAGGCTCCCCACTGAGCAGAGAGCCCGATGCGGGGCTCGATCCCAAGACCCTGGGATCATGACCCGAGCCGAAAGCAGCAGCTTTAACCCACTGAGCCACCCAGGTGCCCCCCACCTGCATTTTAGACTGGAAAAACTTATTACACTTGTTGAAGGCAAGTGGATGTAATGGAAGAAAATAGACAGTAAAATATTTTCTATAGAAAGTACCTTGATTGAACATCCTTAATAAGAAATACCCACACACACTCCCTCTCTCCCTCCTCTCTTTTACTTTTACTCTCTTCCTTTTATTTCGCTCTCTCTCTCTCTACACACACACACACACACACACACACACACACACACACTCTCACCATTTCCTCCAAACCCTCTTCTCTTGTTGTTGTTGTTGTTATTGTTTCATTTATAGATATTCTGAAAGTTCTTTGGAATATTAGTGCTTAGTAGAAAGAATATCATTAATGTCTCTGGCTTAAATTTTTGAGGGAATAGTACGTTTTGCTTCTTAACTTTGTGTACATACATAAAATCTCATATAATAGTGGCAATAAACAATAGTATGGGCTTTTAATGTAAAACAGGTATATGAATGGGTTCAGTTAGCTCCTGATAAATTCTGAGAATAATTTATGACATACATTCTTTAGGAAGCATTTTAAAGCTACTATAGTGCTATTGAGAGCATACTTTTAAATCAATGTATATATGTTTAAATCCCAAAGGTCTGTATAGGTTTTTTGTTTTGTTTTGTTTTAATTTTCCTCATAAAGGTCCTCTTGCCCTTATAAAAGGATCTGCTTTCATTTCTCTCTCTCTCTCTTTCTCTGTCCTTTGGGGTGTGTGTGTGTGTGTGTGTGTGTGTGTGTGTGTGTCTGTCTGTCTGTCTTCCATCCCTCCTCAATGCAACATGTGATGTTTCTGGGCTACCCATAACCTATTTTTGTATTAAGGAAGAGTTATCAATCTACTTGTGGAATCCAAGCTTTTTTTCTTTTTTTTCTTTTTTGCTGTATTCCCTTCTCTAGTTATACAAAATCTCCAAAATAGTTAGGTTCAGAATCTGGTGCTTAGATTTCAAACCTATGAAAATTAAATAGCAGCTGTGATGATTTAGTAATGGCAGCCCTTTTCTGCCTTCCACTCTCCTATCTGATGTTAGCTTTGAAATGTTTTCTGAAGCCTCTGAATTTTGGGGTAAGTTTCCCTCATGAGTGTAAAGTATTTAGATGTAGCATGAATTGAAAGAAAACGTGAAGAATGAAATTTTCCAACTAATGTGCCTCCAAAGTTGCAACATCAGGGTTCACAAGATAAGATGCTGGAAGAATGTGGCAGTATCGCATTGTTCAGCAGACTCTCAAACTGTCTGAATTGTAAGTGATATTCAGTGACCTCAGCTTGTCCTTGAGGCTCACTAGCGAAAAGATTGTGCTGCAGTTAGAGCTCTGGCAGAGACCGGAGCCAAGTTTAAAATGAAGAATGCTGCTATTTTCTATCTCTACAAAACCAAGCTTGTAGAGCCGATGCATTAAAATTATCTTTTGGTAGTTTCATTTTCTTCTATGAAACTAAGTGAATTCTTGTCTCACAAGGAAATAGCAACTAATAAACCTGTGTGCTTTCAGATATTCAGAAAGACTTAGATGGAAAACTTAACCTTCTCTGAAGCAGTTTTCCTGTGAAGAGACTGGTTAATATTAGAAATCGTTAAAAAAATTGACAACTCTAGATGAACCCTTAAAAAAATGGTTTGAACCTACTTTTCATTCCTGATTCAACAGAAGTCCCTCTTGCTCTTTCAAGGAGACAAAAGAAGAAAATCTATTTGTATCCTTTAGAGATTAATATGAGTTTAAGTTAATTTTTTTTTCCTTTTAAACTTCAAATAAAATGAGTTGTTGTGAAGCAGAAAATGTGTCAGAATAAACACACTTGCTACAGTTATAGGAATTGAAGATCCACAACTCTGCTAACATAAATTTATCATAATATCCATTGGTTATGACCTTTAATAAAGTTAGAGATAAAATTCATATATATTTTAAATTTATATTATTGACATTTATATTTGTACTTATATTATATTTTATGTATTATATTCATATATAAGAAATATCTTTCCAATGTGGAAGATATGATTCTTTTCTCATTATTATCTTTAATAGTGGGACTGATCAAGTATTTTAACGAGTCACTCAAAAGATTCCCAAGTTAAACCTTATATGCAAATTAGATGAAAGACTTTGTAAAGCAGAACTCTACATTTAAATACATTGGAAATACTATTTAATGGGTCAACCCAGCTGTTTCATATCCACCTTGAAGTTACTCTCAGTTTAGCCAGAGACTTGAAAAGACTATGTTACCTACGGAAATTGATCTGGCAATGTATACGTATTTTTAGTTGCGAGGTAATAACTCAGTGAGATACATGTTATTGACCGAGTTCCTTTAAACTATTGTTTCTTAGTTTTGTTTATGGATTCAAATGTCATTGTTCAATGTATGCAAAAGCTGCGTAAATTATTGTAGTGCACAGGCAGTATGAAACCGCCAATTTACTTTACCTCACCACAGCATTAAATGTCAAGGTGTCAAGTTGTCCCTTCAGGTTTCATTGGCAAACATAAATTATTGCTAATAGAATGCACCAGTGAAATTTTTGAATAACAAATTACTTCAGAAAGCATCACTACAAGAAGGAACTATAGGACACTTGAGAAAATTTATGATACAAATAATTTCAAAAGCTGGTCTGCTTGGAAGGTTGATTTCTAAATGTAAAATAAATAACTGACTGAGTTCCCTATGTTCAACTCATCCTCCTGCAATTTCTGTCAAACGCATTCTTAAAGAAGTTGTAGCACTGACTGCAAATCTGCCGCCCATTTGGAGCACCACGGTATATGGTAGAAGATTCAGCTTCCAATTAATGACCGAGATCCTCAAAACTAACTTCCCTTTTTTTATGGATTCAAATGTTATTCTTTCATGGAGCATATAGTATTTGTTCATATCCTGAAATACTTTAAACTCAAATAGGGTAGGATATCTGTGGCTCTGACATCGGAATATATTCTCTTTGCTATTCTGCTTCCTTCCCATTTTCAAGAAGGTCATGCAGAAAGGCAGAAAATGTACTTCTCCCTACGTATAACTTTTTTTTTTTTAACTTTAATGTCTAGCAAACTCATTAACCTTTGAAGGATATCTTGAAGGTAGGTTCTTCAAAAAAGCTTAGAGAGAAAATAATAAGTTAAAAAATGCAATTTAAAGAAAAAACAGACCTCCACAATTTGCAAAATAATTTTTTTAAAGATCTTATTTATTTGACAGAGAGAGACAGAGGGAGAGAGGGAACACAAGCAAGGGGGTGGGAGAGGGAGAAGCAGGCTCCCCGCTCAGCCTCCATGTGGGGCTAGATCCCGGGATCCCAGGATCATGACCTGAGAAGAAGGCAGACACTTAACGACTGAGCCACCCAGGTGCCCCTGCAAAACAATCTTGTACATTCTTTTAGCTAGGCTGTGACAGGACAAGACTTGAACAGGTCCGAAAGAAATACACTCAGATAGTCACATAGGCCTGTACATTTCCTATATCAACTGACTTTCCCTTCCTAGAAGCTTTATCATGTAAAAAATAAAGCAGATAGCTAACATGCCAAAATTGATATAAATCTCAGTACTTTAAAATATTAAAGTTAGAAATATATCACAATAGTCACACCTATATACCCATATGGGATACTGGAAGGGGAAGGCATTGTTTAGGAAATATTTTGAATTTCTCAGTATCTATTTATACTTATTGTATTACTTTTATTTTGACAATGTTTCTCATCCATTTAGCCCATTCGTATACTAAGAATGGATTTCTGAGTAATCTTCAGAACAGCTCTTTTAATGGGAAAACAAAAAGAAACTAAATCAAATAGATTATCTGGAGTAAGAAGCTAAATTAATTCTAAGCTTCAATACAGAAAGCTTTTCAGTTCTTTTCAATGTAGGAACACGTTCTAAAGATGTTTGCTTCCCAAACTTTAACTTACTGTCATTTAACTTACTTTAATATCTCATATTTTTCCTACCAACCCTTTTATTTGACAGAGATCACAGGTACACAGAGAGGCAGGCAGAGAGAGAGGAAGGGAAGCAGGCTCCCTGCTGAGCAGAGAGCCCGACGCGGGGCTGGATCCCAGGACTCTGGGATCACGACCTGAGCTGAAGGCAGAGGCTTTAACCCACTGAGCCACCCAGGCACCCCCTTACCAACCCTTTTAAACAGAAAATAAAATTCCCCATATTGTGATATGTGACTATAAGTTTGTTTACTTAATTATTTTTTCCTATGCTCTTTCTTCTGTACAGATAAACTTGGTTAGATATATATTTCTAGATATTATGATAGGGCTTCTCAATGTCCATTGAGCATAAAAACATCACCTGGAAGCCTTGTTAGAATGTTAGAATCACTTCCATCTCCAAGGATTCTGAACCATGCCTTCAGTTCAATATGGGGCTCAGGAACCTGCTTTGATAAAAGTGTGTGTGATTCACATGTTGGTGTTGCCTGGACCACACTAGCCTGAGGTATCATTTGGAAAGAATTTTGTTAGCCATGTGTCAGATAAACTCAAATATTTTCTCAACCTGGAACTTTGTGATTAATCTATCCATTATTTGATGTATCTTTAGTCTGGTCATTAATGTTGGAACAAATTTATTTGGGGGCAGTTAAGAATTCCCTATATTCTTAATATTATGCAATTGTTGAATGTGAAATTAAGAATAAAGGATTGCTACAAGGCATAGGGAAAAGTATAAACTTTGGAATCAGAGACTTCTAGATTAGAATCTTAGCTTTATCACTTACTAGATGTGTAACCTCAGGCAGCCAGTTTTTCAAATGATAAAAGTAATAACTACATTGACAGATAATTATGAAGGATAAATTAAATTTTTGTCTATACATCAAACCAACAGTAGGACATATATAAATGCTTCATAAAAATCTATAATTATCTTACTTTTTCCTTTTGTAGGAAACTGTACAATGGTTATTTTGTTTTCCTAATGAATAAGCCTACCATTCACTGGCTAAAAAAAATCCTCTGGCTTCTTTCTAAGGTCAGACCACCATTATTTCTTACTAGGATTACTACAAAAGACTCCTAATTACTACCTTTGACTCTGTGTTCAATCCATTCTCTACAGTGCAACCAGGCTGATTTTACTACAGTCTAAGTCTGGTGGGTCTTAACTCTCTGTTACATTAAGTTAGTGAGGACTTCCAGTTGTACTCAGAAAAAAGTCAACTTGCAGAGTATTTCATGATATGTATAGTGCTTATACATAACCATTATGTATAGTGCTCATTATAGTGCTTACAATAATGATATTATAGTGCTTATTTCTTGCATCATTTCTAGTCATTCCTAATTTACACTCTATACTCTAGCTATATAGAACTTTAAAATTCCATTAAGAAACTAAGTTCTCTATTACCTGCTCCTACCTTATACTCTGCTTTCACCTGAGCAATGGTACATGCATTTTGGACCTCACATTAGACATTGTTTTTCTTCTCAGATGTTTTCTGTTCTCCCAAAAGCTCTGGTTTTACTTTTCCAGAAGTCTTTCTATGACATTTGTAACAATTATCACACTGAAGTGTAATTGCTGAGCCTGCCATTCTCTCCCAACAGGTAATTACCCCTTGAGAAGGGGTAATATCTTAGTTATCACATTCCAGTGCCTAACAGAGTGCATGGCTTGTGATGCTCCCCCACAAAAATATTTGTCTAGAGAATGAAAACATGTATATGATAATTCCACTGACTATTACAATGTCACAGAAAAAGTTCCTAGTTCTGGATTTATCATCTAAATTTGAAGACATGGTAAAGAGGGGAATGTGGCAAGGTTGAAGGCCAGTAGGAAACAGTAAGATAATCAAGCTTCTAGATAATGGAAAAGGGTTTTCAGAAAAAAGACATAAGCATTGAAAGCTTTGGAGTAATTCTCTCATGAATGCAGTTGGATGTTTTGCTATCGCGTATCAACATATTCTCTGTCACTCAATATATTTCACAATGTCTCTAGTACTGCAGTAAGAGAGTCTGGTGTCTTCATTATTCTACCTGCTATCTTGCATGTGCTCACATTGAAAGAGAAAAGTGTTAAAAATTCAGAAAATGGAGGGCTATTAGCCCTTTGTTTTTATAGATTTTTTTTTAAACAAAAATCATTTTTGGTTAAACCAAGGTTTTCCCTAATGTATTAAAGACTTTCTTGAATTTGGTGAGAAATAACTTTCAAGTTTCACACATTTGTATATGTGTACCTAAAGATTTTGTTTTACCTATTTTAGCAATTATCCCTAATTACTTTGACTTTTGTCATAAAAGATGTTAACTTCACAAAGTTGTGTTAAGTGCCCACAAGTTAGCAGACAACCTCACTCCTTGTTAAATAAGCAATGAAGATAAAATGCAAAACAGTTTCTAGGCATATGTGATCCTGACACTCACATATTTACATTCAGTACAGGTTATATTTTCAACAATTATTCTGAAGCATTCTTTAAACCTTTTGTGGAATTTTTACTTTAAGGCAATTTTTTCAGGATTTTATAAATTGTTTACAATATCCTTTGCAAAGTATTCTAAACATAGAATTTGCCAAGTCTTTACATGTGGAAATATTTTAAGCTGAAAAAATAAATAGATCAGTAGATAGGAAGGGAATTTTTGAATGGTTCAAACTCTACATGTTAGAATTAGTGTTAAAGGGCACCTGGGTGGCTCAGTGGGTTAAAGCCTCTGCCTTCGGCTGGGGTCGTGATCCCCAGGGTTCTGGGACAGAGCCCCGCATCGGGCTCTCTGCTTGGCAGAGAGCCTGCTTCCCTTTCTCTCTGCCTGCCTCTCTGCCTATTTGTGATCTTGTGATCTCTGTCTGTCAAATACATAAATAAAATCTAAAAAAAAAAAGAATTAGTTTTAAGTCATGTATCTGATCTATAATGTGATACAAATCAGTGAATGATTATTATTATTATTGTTATTACTATTTTAATTCAGTGGGTAACACAGCATGCAGATTGACAATGTCTGGATTTGAGAGTAGATTTTTCTCTAATTTTAGTATTGAGAGTAGATTTTTCTCTAATTTTAGTATAAAGATAAGTGAGAAACTATAAACATACATTAAGTACATTTTGTATGTCAGACAGTGATAAGACTTTCACATATGCTATTTTATTTATTTATTTTTTATAATTTTTAAAATTATTATTATTATTTTTGAGAGAGAGAGAGCACAAGCCTGGGAGGGGTAGAGGGAGAGAGAGTGAGAATCCCAAACAAGCTCCACACACTGTGTGGAACCCAGTGTGGGTCCTGATGCCACAACTCTGAGATCATGACCTGAGCTGAGGTCAAGTGTTGGGTGCTTAACTGACTGAGCCAGCCAGGGGCCCCACATATGCTATTTTAGACACATAGATGTTATGAATATTAAAGTTTAAAAAAGACACAAATTACTAGTATATGTTTGAAACACAGAAAAGAATTAACAAAAATAATTTTTAAGTGTTTACAACCAGTCTGAAAAAATTACCCCTTTTTTATTGATGAAGAAAATGAGCTTCAAAAACATTGCTTATTGCCTAAAGCCACTTTAATTAGAAGTAGAAAACAAATAATCCATTTCTGTTTGTCTTTGATTATCTTATACCAAATCACTTTACTAAATCTATGTCCTTTGGACTAAGGGTCTTGTTAACAAGTTTCATAAAATTTAGTAAAAAGTTATAATTCCCTATGTAACACTCTCTTTTTTTCCCCCACAGCATTGCTCAGTTTGTTTGTTTGTTTGTTTGTTTGCACAATGATAGTAACCTGATTTTCAAGGACATTTATAATTTGCTGAAAGGAAAGATTTGAGGACATATTACAAACATGTCAGCAATGAATTTGCTGTATATAATATAAGAAATCAGGAAGGGGCATCAGAAAGTAGAGTGTCAGTGACTGAAGGAGAGAAGGAAGATTAGAGAAGACAATCATGGTAAAGCTGCTTTGTAGACTAAAGTAAGAATTTGGATCTTGGAGGAGACTCAAAGTTAGGTTGAAAGTTAAACAGACACACACACACACACAACATACACATATTTTTCCAGTGGAAGACAATTGAAAATATCATTTCTTACCATTTTCAATAACAATAACAGTTAACAACATTCAATTTTTGTTTGTTTGTTTTAATTACATAAGCATAAGATAAGGGCCATAGTTCAATAGCAGTTAATTTGAGAAACCCTTGGGAAGTGTGTGTGTGTGTGTGTATGTGTGTGTGTGCGCACATAAGTATATATACTGAATATACACATACACGCTCCGATAGCAAAAACAACTACTAACACTTCAGTGTTACTCTTAGCTGAACAACTACAAACAGCAAGGCAACTAAAAACACAACTGTACTCATAATCTGCCTCAGTCAAGAAAAGCAAAGGAAGAATCTTCCTGAACCTCCTCAGAGATACAGTGTTCAATTTTGTCTAATATTAAGGTGGATATTAGTTCAAGAGTTGAAAAGCTGAGAAATTCTTAGCTTTGGAAAGACAAACTTGGGAAGACTGGAATAATGGCATATTTTAAATACTGGCAGAGTTCCCTAAGGATCTGAATTCATTATAGTGTGTGGTTGGCCAGAACTGGCACTAACAGGAGATATTAGAAAATATGTTTTTGCTCAATGTATGAAAAAGTCACTAATAAAATGCTAGATAATAATGAGGTGGGTTATTTCATGAACTCTAAAGACTTCTATTTCTGCATGTTTTTGAGGGAAGGCTGGATAATCGTCTGTCAGGGACACATAAAAGACTTCGTTTTATCTAGGTAGATTAGATGACCTTAAATACTGTGGCAGCTCTGAGATGTATGTTCAAATGTAGCTCTTGCCCTTACTTGTCTTTATACTTCAGAAAGTGAAATCCTATTTCATCCATTGTTAAAAATGTAGCAGTTTGTGTTGTTTTTTGTTTTTGTTTTTGTTTTTTCACCTTAGAAAATAGATGTCTTGGTTTTACCTCGATATTTACTTGTAAGCAACAAAACATTATCCAAGGACAGCATTTGTTTCCAGGGACATCATGTCTTAAATAGATATCTGAGAACGACTCTTGAAAACGTGTTTCTGGAACAATTTTGATCATAGTGCCCTACTTATTTATGTCCTTTCTCTCAAATCCATTAATGCTATCCCTTTCGATGGATAGGGCTATCTACCATTTATTTAGCTAGGTTAATGATGAGGTGAACCATTGGTTATAAGATGCTTTGATCGAAACATCCCTACTAACTGCCTGGAAAAAAAAAGTCTTCAGAACTAAGAGTTAAAAGATATTGAGCTTCTTCCAGGAAAATATCCTATCTGGAGATAGAAGATTGTGGCCATTTATTGTAGCAATCACAAATACAGTAAAGACTTGGAAAAAAGTTTTCATTCAGTTTTAATCAGGTTACTCAAATAGAACAGCTGCAAGCAGAGATTGCTGTTTAGACTGAAAATGGGAAAGTCTCTTTCTTATAAAGCATAATGCTGTAGGGTCATATATGAAAAATAGAACCTTTCTCTGCTCTTTCCATAAGAAAGCATAAAAGCATGCTTTAACGGGTTTGGGGTCTAACTGGGTATTGATTAATATCACCATATAATGGCCCAGATGTACTTTCAAGGACAAAGGTGGATAAAAAGATCAATTTCATCATTAAATTCATTCTTTTTCATACATTTTATTTCCTTCAAATTATTTTCAACTTACTAGAGATCATGAAAATCAGTCGTGTGAATAAAAGAGTTTTTTAAAATTCCAAAATATCACCCTGGAGTGAAGTTAGAAGTTGTCAGCAAACAACAAAAGCTGTTTATAAAGTGAATTTTCCTTAATTTAAATACTGAAGTTTTTAAAAATATTTTTTTTTCCCCTTTGGGTAAGTGAAGAAGCATGAATTGACTCATGATGTTATTTTCTTTCTTTTTTTTTTTTTCTTTTAAAGGAAGAATCAAGAAAATAAGAAGGTATGAAAATTACCATCATGATTTAATTAACATCAGTCTAACGAAGTGATATTTAAAATGTCAGTTTTCTTTAGTAACATCAAAGCAGCACCTAGGCTTAATCCTGTGTTTATAACTATGAGCTATGATCGCTTAAGATCTCTTTTTAAGAAACTGAAATAAAGGACACTTCCTTTACGTTATAATCTTTGTGAAGCATGAGAGAAACCAAATTAACTGCTCTGGGGTTATAATTGGCATTCATAAATAACCTGCTGTCTACAGGCACTGCCCTTCTTGTTTAGTGGATTCTCCCTGTCTCCCTAGGGGCAAAAGAGAAGAGCATCTTGTAGAAGGGCTATTTTCAAGGCATAACAATCTTTACCTCAATGCATAATAATCTTTACCTCAAGAGCTCTTCTTTTCACTCCAGAAATTACTATTTGACTGTATTTCTGCTCTTTGCCAGGCAGCACCTGATCACCACTCTGGCTGGAGTATACTCGTTAGCAGCAGCCTGTGTCCTCTCCTTCAATACTCTTCTCACGCATTATTTGTCATTTTGGTAACAACACTTTGAGCTTTTGAAGCTTAAATAGCAAAAATTCTGATAATTTTTAGTGTACCTTAATAGGCTATAAAGGACTGAAATAATCCAATTTCTATTATTTTAAGATCATCCTATTGACATTCATGTGAACTTGGGTTATAGAATAAAGAACAGACAGAAAGAAGAATTTAGGTCAACCAAAAATGTGTATCTTAGAGCACCTGAATGGCTCAGTGGGTTAAATCCTCTGCCTTCGGCTCAGGTCATGATCCCAGGATCCTGGGATGGAGCCCCATATGGGGCTCTCTGCTCAGCAGGGAGCCTGCTTCCTCCTCTCTCTCTGCCTGCCTCTCTGCCTACTTGTGATCTCTGTCTGTCAAATAAATAAATAAATTAAATCTTTAAAAAAATGTGTGTGTTGTAGCTTAAGATTCAAAATACCCTGTGTTTTCAAGGGTATAGAGCAACAGGTATGCTCAAGCAATACTGGTGCAGGTAGAAATATGTGTAGATACCTATCTTTTGGAGCCCATTTTCAACTAAGAAAAAATCATTGTTCTTCCTTTCTTTTTTTTTTTAATTTTATTTTTATTTAAACATATAATGTAACCCCACCACCCTCTCCCAACCCCCCTCCCCCCCACCCCCCCACCCCCCTCAGTTTGTTTTATGACATTAAGAGTCTCTTTTGGTTTGTCTTCCTCCCGATCCCATCTTGTTTCATTTTTTTTCTTTTCCTAGAAGAAAAAAAAGAAAAAAAAATGCTCTTCCTTTCTTAATGCCTTTCAACCTTGCCTCACTGCCTGGCTTAGTATCATCCCCAGTTCTTAAGAGTTAGTGTCTTGTTATTTTACAAGAATAATGTATTAACTAGCTCATTTAGAAACTATTAGTGCATTATTGTCATACAATAATCTGATAGGTTTTACAAAGCAAGCCTCTAAGGAAGACACAAGGGGAGGACACTTGATATCCCAAATATTTGGGAAACATAATATTTAAGCAGCTTGAAATTCTTTCCAACTGGTGAGTTGATGCAGTTGCCAGTACAAAACGGAGACACATTTGCAAGATGGTAGCAGAACTATAAAAGGCAGTCAAGAAGTCCCAAAGACCAACTTAGCCCTTTTAAATAAACAGTTTGGCCATTGGATTTGTATATTGGTAAAATAGGAAATAAAATAATGGTTTTCAGCATGTATTAGCCATAATGTATTTATTTAAGTGATATGTGAGTTAAAAGTATCAAACATACAAAAGAGGAGGGACTCAGGTTGAAGCTAGTGCGTGGTACTAATTCATGATAGGAACAATGTACAAGGAGACTACATAAATGCAGAAATTAGAAACTTGTTGGATCATATAACTCAAAAGCATATAAGAAAAGCTGTCTGAAGATGGGATACTAAGAATTTAGAACCTGAATCCTATTGTTAGGTCTCGATTTGCTGGTAATAAAAGTTGTTCTTGGGTATTTTAAGACCCTCATGGCAAGGGAGGATATCAAAACCAAGGGAGTCTTGTTTGGGATGCCTAAGATATAGCTCAGTATCGCTTGTTGATGTTACTTTGTTTACTTCTCCCTGAGGAGCAAAAGATGAATGGTGGGACTTTCAACTGTAGCATTTGTCTATGCCGTTCTTATATCTTTTGATGCAAAATAAATCTTGTCAGTTGAACAGATTTATTCTGCCAAGTATTGAAGTTAGTACCATTATTTCAGACTTGGACTCAAGAATGTCACCATAAAACCACTAGGCTTCTAAAATACATTGATAGGAAGTCATTGTTAATATAAAAAGTCCTATATTATATAGAACCAGGAAATTCCTATAAGTTATAGTCATATTTTAAAAGAAATGTGCCTGATATAAATGTCAATTTATAAATGCTCAGATTTAAAGTTTTTCAAAATTATATAACAAATTTGTAAAGTAAATAGTGTGGGGCAAGCAACAGCAGCAGTGGTTCATGGAGGTTGGAATTCATGAGCAGAAGAGTCCACAGGTTCAGGCATCCTCAGATCATTCAAGCAACGTACAAAGAGAGATGCCATGGCCATATGCAGCTGTTGAACCTGAGAGCTATGTCCTACAGAGACTCTGCCTCTTATTTCTCTTCTTTTGGGTAAGCCCCCAAGAGAGTTTTTTCACAATAACAGATCTTGTGAACTGGAGAATAAGGACCTGATCTTGGCATCCTTTTGGAGTGGAAGGGCAGGATACTGAGTCTCAATCTTAGCCTGCTTTTGATCTAAAATTCTCACATTGGGGAATTAATCTCTTATGCTACTTTCTGCTCAGTGGTGAAAGTATTAACAAAAATATAAGAGATTGTCTCCCCTCTTTTTTCTGCTGATTTTTTCTCCATCTGGAGACTGTAAATGGCTTTCTGGAAGGAAAACAGGTAAAAATCATCTTTGGAAGGGAATCCAACACAGGATTCTTTCCATGCTCAGTGTTCAAGATGCTCCTCATCTTTTTTTTTTTCTTTTTTAACCAATCATGCAGATACCTCCCCCTTTCCTCCTTACAGAGTCTTCTAGATAGTCCTCCCCTTTTTAAATAATGCTTTCTATCTTCCTATCTATTATTTTCTAGATTTCTGAAATAATTTTCCATCTAACTTACAGTAGAGACTACTCTAAGCATTAGCTTCTAGCTTTAAGAATCTATAGATTTTGTTTTTCTTTATTTGCTCCCCTCTTCTTTTTTCCCTGATTTGCTTACACCCAATGCACCCACTTATCTTAGGCCTCTAGTGAACTCTCCTTGTCCCTTGGATAAAGGCATCCCATCTCTGGATAATAATTGAATCCCTTCCATGTCCTGAAACAAAGTGTGCCCCATGATGGGTGTAACTCATAAGAAAAATCTTGAAATGAACATGAGCATCATGCCTTCATTCATGTCAGAACTCATATAAAGAAGGATTATATGAGCCACCTCTTTATATATTATACTTCAAAGCAACAGACTTGGGCCAGGGTACTTACTGCACACACCACGCAACAGGATTCCAGAAAAAATTCTCTCCTCATTGTTTTCCTTTAAAATGAAAACCAGATACATGTAGTCTTGTCATTGGAGGATGAACTTTTAGGGTTTGGACCTTGTGGTAGATGTGAAGATGCACAGCCTAGATTTCCCTTTAAGGAAGAACTTATAGCCCAGTTGTAGGGTGTGTGACCTAAAAACAGCATCTAGCAATCAGCTCCTTCAGGGTCTCTTTTAACTGAAAAGAGTGCAACCCCAAATTGGGTTACACTTTCCTAGGGCAACCTGCCCCATGAAGTATAAGACTAAACCTGAGTTCAGGAGAGTAGTTCTGGGTAGGATCAAGGATCTGACCTCATCATTTAGTTGGCTAACTGTAATTTAAGGAGTCAGAAAATTCTAAATCCAAACCTGGCCTTCCTCCCGTGTTATTTTAGAAGTATACCTGCCAAAGTTGAAAAATAGAACATATTTTATTTAAAAGCTTAGCCAGATTTTCAAAATTTTAAATATTCATACATATAGTACCTTTTTATCTTTCCCCAGGCCAAACAATTGCACACTGGGAAACCTGAGGTGCAAATGAAACATTTAGGTGGTCTAGTAATGACCAGAGAACTTCTAGAGCATAAAACAGTCATACTTTGATGGTTAGTATTTGACAGAGCATTTTTTAAAAAATTGTGTGTATATACAATACTGAATTTTCATTTGAATTTTGTTTGAATGATCTGAAAGAATCCAAACTTTTATTATTAACTATCACCAATGTTTTTGGAAAATATGAAGAGCATCACTTGATAGAGATTGGAATTCATAGGCAAAAGAGTTACTATCAGAAGGACCCCATCTTTCTTCTCTCTTTTTGTGTGGATCTAGAATAAAAGTCATCTTGCATGCGGAAAATATGCATTTTGGACCCAGGCACCAAGCTGTCTAGGGTTATGTGCCAGCTAATTGAGGTAGACCTTGGGGAAGAACAATTTCCCCAAACCTAGAAACTTTGAGGATCCCTATCTCCATGGAAATATATGTTGCCTGTATGTAATCTCTATGGGTAGGGAGGGATGGGTGCTGAGCCTTTGCTTCCAGCTGGTTTGTTCACAGGCAAGGCAAAGATGTTGACTTGGGTCATTCACCAGAAGATGTCCAGAGTAAAGGAGCAAATGGGTAAGAATGGAACCCATTTTTCCAAAGTTAAGAAGTTGAAGTTAAAATATTTACAGAAAAGGACAGTGTTTGTATTTTAGTAGCTACTCTATAGTTTTCCTCTGGCTTAGCAATATGTTCATATGAATGAGAAATTTAATTCCTTTAAATTCAATTATGAGGGGTGCCTGGGTGGCTCAGATGGCTAAGCATCTGCCTTCTGCTCAGGTCATGATCCCAGGGTCCTGGGATCCAGCACAGCTCCGGTCTCCCTGCTCAACAGTAAGCCTGATTCTCCCTCTCCCACCCTGCTTGTATATTCTCTCTCTCGCTGTGTCTCTGTCATAAAAATAAATAAAACCTTAAAAGAAAGAAAGAAAGAGAAAGAAAGAGAGAAAGAAAGAAAGAAAGAAAGAAAGAAAGAAAGAAAGAAAGGAAGGAAGAAAGGAAGGAGTGCCTGGGTGGTTCAGTTGGTTGAGCAACTGCCTTCACCTCAGGTCATGATCTGGAGTACCGGGATCAAGTCCCACATCAGGCTCCCTGCTCAGCGAGGGGTCTGCTTCTCCCTCTAACCTTCCCCCTCTCATGCTTGTTCTCTTTCATTCCCTCTCTCATAAATAAATAAATAAATTAGAATATGATTTCCTGGTTACCTATAACCCTTGTGTAGGACCAAGAAAAAAATGGATTTTATGTTAAATATGCACTTAATCTTCAAATTTTATAATTCTTAGGTAAGTACACCTTTAATATTTTTTAAAAAATATTTATCTGAGAGAGAGAAAGAGAGTGTATAAGACGGGGGTGGGGCAGAGAGAGAGGGAGAGGAAGAGGAAGACTCTCGGCTGAACACTGAGGGGATTCAATCTCATGACCCTGAGATCATGACCTGATCTGAAATCAAAAGTTGGTCACTTTTAACCAACTGAGACACCCAGGTGGCCTAGTAAAATACAATTTTAGACCTGAAGTTTCTATAGTGTTCATCTAGTATAAATAATAGTGTAAATATATAGTGACTTTTAAATATTAACTGCCTTAAATATTAATCGTATTTCCTCAGCTAAAGGGTATCTGTGAAAACATAAACATTTTATATGATTAAATTAAAAAGTAAAATTTTTCACACATATTGATTAGTTAATATATATCCTAGAAATTGATAATTGAAAAAACAAAATATAATTTTAAAAAGGAAATCTCTTTTTTATTTTTTTATTTTTATTTTTATTTTTTTAGGATTTTGTTTATTTATTTGACAGACAGAGATGACAAGTAGGCGGAGAGGCAGGCAGAGAGAGAGAGGAGGAAGCAGGCTCCCTGCGGAGCAGAGAGCCTGATGTGGGGCTCAATCCCAGGACCCTGAGATCATGACCTGAGCTGAAGGAAGAGGCTTTAACTCACTGAGCAGCCCAGGTGCCCCAGGAAATCTCTTTTTTAAACAATATATATATTTCTAACAAAATTGCTTTATAAAAAACAATTGTAGGAAAAAAATATTTATTTATATTTATTTTTTAAACAAGATTGCTTTATAACACAATTATAAGAAGAAAATAACTCATTATTCAGACTGGCCTCTAAAGGTCCAACCTACTTTTACAGAGATAGACATTTAGTGTTCTAATAATTCTAGACAGCTAATCAAGAAATAATTTACTGGATTTTTATAAATTATTTTTTCTTGTCCTAATACACTGTGTTCTTCTGGTTTTTGCTTGTTTGTTTGTTTGTTTTTAAACGGAGAAACAGTGGAACACAATAGTGTCTGTCCTTAAAAATTCTTTTTTTAAATTTTTAAATTTTTTTATTGTGTTATGTTAGTCCCATAAAATACAGCATTCATTTTTGATGGAGTGTTCCAAGATTCATTGTTTCTGTACCACACCCACTGCTCCATGCAATACATGCCCTCCTTAATACCTACCATCAGGCTCACCCAACCCCACAAGGCCCTCCCCTCTAAAACCCTCAGATTGTTTCTCAGAGTCCACAGTCTCTCATGGTTCATCTCCCCCTCTGATTTGTCCCAATTCACTTTTCCTTTCCTTCTCCTAATATCCTCCCTATTATTTCTTATGCTTCACAAGTAAGTAAAACCGTATGATAATTGACTCTCTCTGTTTGACTTACTTCACTCAGCATAATCTCCTCCAGTCCCATCTTGTCCTTACAAATTCTTGAGTTTGTCTTTATTGAGGCTAATATGGTAGCACATACCATTCAAGAAAGCCTAGAACACACCTTTAAATTAGAATATGGTGGCCCAGACTTGAATGCCCAGTTCTCATAGGATCTCTCAATTTTCTTAATGCAAATCAAAAGGGGTTTCAAGTCTTCTAGGGTGTCTGCCTTCAGCTCAAGTGATGATCCCTGGGTCCTGGGATGGAGCCCATGGCTGACTGTTTCTCTCTCTCCCTACCTCATGTTCTCTTATCTCTCAAATAAATAAATAAAATCTTAAAAAAATTAAAAAATATAAAAAACAAAAAGCTAGGACTGTGGGAACAAATTGACTCAAATCAAGAACTGGTTCTAGGATGCACTGTGAACATTTCATCCTCCCAATAATTCTTAGCATAGTGCCAGACACACAGCATTCAGTATGTAAAAGTATTTTGAGTCAACAAATTGATACTATATTGCAGACTGGCTTTTAGATGCACTGGTCTTAACTTTTAAAACAGTTTGTTCTAAACAAACAAACAGACAAACAAACAAAAAACAGTTTGGTCCTCTTCATCTTTTGGAAGGTCCTATAGTTTAATAAAAATAAATGAGCTTTGGAGTTAGACATCTATGGGTTGTTGACTAAATTCCCCAAACAAGTTGCTTTATATCCACTCTTACTTTTTTTTTTTTTTTTTAAGAATTTCTTTGTTTACTTGACAGAGAGACAGCAAGAGAGGGAACACAAGCACACAAGCAGGGGGAGCAGAAGAGGGAGAAGCATGTTTCCCACTGAGCAGGGAGCCTGATGAGGGGCTCCATCACAGTACCCTGGGATCATGACCTGAGCAGATACTTAATGACTGAGCCACCCAGGCACCCCTTCTCTCTTACTCTTCTGAAACAAATATAATATGAAAGTATATTTTGGCAATAATGAGATTATCTATGTAAAACAATACCCATCCTGGTTAGGCACTCAGGAGCTTACAGGAACCAACTTAGCTGGGGCTTTTCCGTGCACCCATCCATTTCAGCTCAAGCATGTAGAGTTGCCACTAAGCCTTTTATTAATTCTTTCTGTAGCCTGGTAGCCTCAAAAATCTAAAAATTTATTTTTTATCTTTCCAATTAAATTGGGAACTCATGCATGGACTCGAAAACTTATAACTGTTAAACACCAACATTTAGTAAGTAATAGTTGTTCTAATTATTAGTTTTGTTTCACCATAGGAAATTTGTAATATTTTCATTATAATAATGAATGGATATGTTTAGCTTCTTTATTCATTTACCAATTTTGGAAAGATATTTAAGGGATATTTTTATGGTTATTTTTCAGCCCCAGGCCACAAAACTGCTTTGTGATACTGAACTCAAATCTGTAACTTACTAGTAAGATGTGAAAAGCTTATCTAATGAGGTGCTAAATATTGGCCTAATTCAAAAACTGCTGCTAGTCACTATTAACATTAGAGATCTAAAGTAGCTTAATATGTTACATATAATTAGTACTAATCTTCAATCATTTGGCATTTAAAGACATTAAAAGCTACTCAAACTATCTAGCTAAGAAACAGCTGGTAATTGATAGTATCTACCTCTAGCCTTAGAAAATCGTAATCTCAGCTGGAAGTCTCCAGATGGGGTTAGTAACACTAAGAAAAAAAAAAAGTTCCTTATTACTCTCAATATAGACTGTACTTCAAATCAAACACAGACAAAGAATATGGAATGCTAAGAATTAAAAAGTAAGTGTGTCCCTCCCTTTGTTATCCTGATATTTTCCTTAATTTGACTGGGGAAAAAAAAAAAGAATTGTACTACATCTGGAGGAGAAATAAACTAATGAATCTCTTTAGTTTTCCCAGACAATTGCTAGGTTTCTCAATTCCAAAACGGGTCATTCAACCCCATGATATCCTTTCATAACAACAAATAACTCAGGGTGTATATCTATAGATTTAGAGAAACTAGAAAATTTCCTTGTGGATACAGATGCAATCAATGGAATTCAAAGATTAATTATCAAAATGCCACACTGCCAGCAAGTCAGATTTTATATTCCTTAGAACAATCCTTTCACTGAGCTATACTATGTAGGTCTGATATAAATAGAGAAAGCCCACATTTCTCTACCATGAAGCAGATAATAATGAGTATATTTAGTAAGTTTGGTGAAGTAAAAGTTGGTGATCCTTTAATTTTTATTTCTAAGTAAGATAAGCTTTGGAAGCCTAAGGAGAATGTGAGACTATGAGGAGGACAAAACCAAATCTATCATTCACTTGGGTCATTCAGACCTGAGTGAAGTCAGCAATTTCTAAATGATTCAGATCACTATTTTATGGTAATCTCAAACACTTTAACTGAAGTTTGGTTATGAAACAAAGAGACTCTTCTTCTGTGTATTCCAGGAAATACATAAAAATACTCAGCAAATGGGGGAAGTGGAAGAGAAAAAAGAGAAACGCAACAAGATATTTCAGATTTCTTTTTTCTCACATGCATAAAAAGCAGAGTAAAAGAAAAACAGAAGTCCTGTAAAGAATGGGACTGTCTTGTTCCTTTTGCCCCCTCCCCCGGTTTTTCTTAAACCCATCATCTGAGAGGCCTGGAGATAAAAGGAGTTGGTTATCTTAGTAAATAAAGGATGCTGCTGGAGAAAAACTTAAATAAAGATTTAGAGATGGTCAAAATTGTGTGCAATGGCAAAGGGACACTTTGATAGAATAAAATCCTGTAAAAAGTTTCAATAAATTTAGTGACAAAGAAAAGCAAGATGAGATTAAATTTTATTTATTTACACAAAGCTCTAAGATTTCCTTTTAAGGAGAACATTTTTATATTCATTATTATCAATCTTTTCATTTAACAAATTAACCTTTTTGTAACATGTCTTTGGAAACATTTTATATGTGAAATGCAAAATTCAAATATAAACAAATGTTAACTGTTTTGCAAAGCTTTCCATAAAACATAACATATTTGCTGCTATAATTTATTGTCTGACTCTTCCAAGATTGCCAGGGTGAATTAGTCAATTACCTAATAACTATTTGAAAATTATGAAATTTTCATCTGAAACTGTGCTAGGCAACAACTCCTCACTTACCAGTAATGCAGAGAGTCTGGAAAACAGCTAAAAGTCAGGAGAAGGAGAAAATGGCCTATATGAACAACAAAGTAGATCATACACCCTTTAAGAATTTTATTCTGAGGAGAACTTTCCAGAATCTTAGACACTTTTACATTATACACAGTACAAATATACATGATCATCTGGTGCTTCACTTTATAGAAAATAGGAGGTAACGAAATTTAAATCTGATGGAAAGATTTTCATTTCAAACCTCCTAGCCCCTTGACCCAGCAATATCATATCTAAGAACTTATTATGCAAATGTACTTTTACCTCTTTGCAATTGGGTAAGTATAAAGCTATTTCCCACTTCTCTTCCCATCCATTTTTCAAGGAGCAAAAAATTGTAAACAAATATTTCTATCCTGAATTTAAAAAATGACGGTTCATCCATACAATGGATTAGTATGGACCTGTTTAAAAAAATGATTGTATTCTACCTTGCTAACATGGAAGGATTGAAAACAATACAGTGTTAAGTGAAAAAAACACAAGGTATACCACGATCCATTTGCCTAAAAATATTTTTAATATTTGAAATCCATAAAGATTTTCAAAACTTTAAACAAGAAATTTTAAAATTGATAACAGCTGAAAAATGACAGGGGTGGAGGGGGGTAGTATGCCAAATCATACCCATTTTATAGAAGCAGACACTAAAGTCAGGAGAGGTTAAATAACTTGATCGAAACCTACTGTTTGAATTTTATATTCAAACTCAGGAAGCCTTGCTCCACTGTAGATGCATTTAATCATTTTACATTGTTGTTTTTCATGAAAATAAAAGCAAGCCTGAATGTCAGCTATTAAAATGCCAATTTGGTAGCTGTTGCTTTTTATCCATCTGGTCACTTGTTTTTTTTCAAGCTTCATTTTAAAACAAACAAACAAAAAGATAAGAGTTTTAAAAGACAAAAAAAAAATAATTTTCTCTCAGGTGCTCATCTGTTCATCTCTAAGTTAATGTGTGTGTGTGTGTGTGTGTGTGTGTGGTATGTGTGTATGGGTTTGTGTGTGTGTGTTTTAGAAAATATTCCAAGGTTAGCTAGTCTTTCACAGACTAACTGCCCTCTAGAATTCCCAGGCACACAGTGTCTCTCAACTCCTGCTGGTGGAAAATGTCGTGATCTATGAGTAAAAGCAGGCTTAGAGGCCATTCACCAAAGCTGTGCAATCAGCACTACTATAGGCTTCAGAGTGAAATTCACATATTGATTTTAATTTATAAATCCCCTTTTGGTGGCCTTCCCTGTTGCCTTATAGATTACCTTTGCACCTGTAAATCATCCCACAGCTGGGACTGGGTTGTACCACTCATAAACCTGATTCTTTGATTTAAATGTTAGGGGACTAGAGGCAGATATTTTCATTAATCTTTTATGTATTTTTTTCTCTGCACATTTCTCTTCAGGATAGTATGAAAATAATTATATAATTTTAACCCTCCTTGATTTAAAAGTTAAGATATTTGGCGTATAGATAGTACAGTATAAGAAAGGTTAGCCCTGGGCAACTTCAGGAAATAGGTATTTTTAGAAATCTCAACTTCCTTATCTGACTTCTTTTTTTCACCTTCTAAGACTCCTCTCTCATTCCCTCAGGCACCTACCGCTTTGACTGTTTTCTTAACACTTTTATATCCACTTACTTTGTTATAAATCACATGCCACTATTACTTTTTTTTAAACGTTATTTCCACCCTAATGTCTAAACATTGACAAGGATCAGCCCCTTTAAGTGAAGCTTTAATGTTACTTTAGACTGAAGGTTCTTTATGTGAGGTAGTCAATCTTGATTATCCAAAATTGAAATCCAAATTTGGATTGATTATGAGATTGATATCCATCAAGCTCATAATAATACTTTTAACTTTCTTTCTTACTAATAGATCTATGGCAGCCATATTTATTCTGTCCAACCTTGCCTCTGGTTACAGCTAGTTGGATGAGTCAGGGCCATTTGTTATAGGCTGGCAGCCCAATCAAATTCTCCTACCTTAAAAGTTCACTTTAGGGGGACGCCTGGGTGGCTCAGTTGGTTAAGCAGCTGCCTTCGGCTCAGGTCATGATCCCAGCGTCCTGGGATCGAGTCCCACATCGGGCTCCTTGCTCGGCAGGGAGCCTGCTTCTCCCTCTGCCTCTGCCTGCCACTCTGTCTGCCTGTGCTCACTCTCTCTCTCTAACAAATAAAAAAATCTTTAAAAAAAAAAAAGTTCACTTTAGGAATAAGAGTTTCGAATTGAGATTTGAATAATGATGTAAAATCTGTGGAGTTGTAGCTCTGAATTCAACTGTCTGTGGACAGAGCATAAGAGAAATCAGGACTGCAAAAGCAAAAAAAATGAAGATTTTAAGTGAAATTAAGAAACCAGAGGTGAAGAAACATGGAGCATTCATTAGACCTTGCTCTTGAAATCAGTGAGAATTTAATTGTCTTGCAAAAATTACCTATTCAATTAAGTTGTATCAAACTGGTTTTTGTTACCTACAAGCTGGATACTCTAACAGGTACATAGTGACATCTGTCATCCTCTTTTGTTTTGAATAAGATTATTTTATATTCACTGAGCCTTTGGAAATATTTGTAGTAGTGTATATACGTACCTGTGTATTCTTTGAAATTTAAAATATAATGCCTTTGATTTTTAGACTTCTGAATTTCTTCTATAAGTAACATCTAAAGTATAATATCAAATTTTATTATAGTCTCCAATTTTTATCCCAATTTCTGGAGTGAAGGTAGGGCTTCTCCTCTGCTTGAGTATTGCCTAGTTCAATATTAGTGAACATAGAAATAAAACAATTAGGGATGCCTGGATGGCTCAGTTGGTTAAGCGTTTGCCTTCAGTTCAGGCCATGTTCCCAGGGTCCTGGGATGGAGCCCCACATTGGGCTCCCTGCTCAGCCTGGAGCCTGCTTCTCCCTCTCCCTCTGCCCTCCCTGCCCCCCACTGCTGCTCACTCTTCTCTCCATCTCATGCTCTCTGTCTCTCTCTCTCTCAAATTAAATATATATATATATGTGTGTGTGTACACATATATAAAAGAAATAAAAGGATTAGAAGAGAATATGACAAAAAATTAAATACAACAAATTGTACAACCTAGAAGGAATAGATAAATTACTAGAAACATAACCTCCCAAAGCTGAATCAGGAAGAAAGAGAATATTTGAACTGAACAATTACCAGCAATAAATGAATTGAAATGAATGAAATGAAATTGAATCAATAATTTAAAAACTCCAAACAAAAGTCCAGGACCACACAGTTGAATTCTACCAAACATTTAAAGTTGAGTTGACACTTATTCTTCTCAAACTATTCCAAAAAATAGAAGAGGAAGGAAAACTTTCAAATTCATTCTATGAAGTCAATATTACTCTGCCGCCAAAACCAGATAAAGACATCCCCCAAAAAGAGAACTACAGGCCTATATCCCTGATGAACATAGATTAAAAAATCCTCTATAAAATATTAACAAACTAAATACAACAATACCTTAAAAAACCTTTCAACACAATCAAGTGGGATTTATTCCAGGGATGTAAGGGTGGTTCAATATTTGCAAATCAACCAATATGAAATATCACATCAATAAAAGAATGGGTAAGAACCATATGATCATTTCAATAAATGTACAAGTATTTGACAATAGCCATTCATGACAGAAACCTTCTGCAAAGTAGGTATTGAGGAAACACAACTCAGTATAAAAGAGGCCGTATGTGAGAGAACCACAGCTCACATCATACTCAACAGGGAAAAACAGAACTTTTCCTCTAAGGTCAGGAACAGGATAAGGATGTCCATTCTCACCATTTTTATTCAACATAGTACTGAAGTTCTAACCTCAGGAATTAGACAACAAAAATAGATAAAAGGCATCTAAATTGGTACAGAATAAGTAAAAATCTCACTATTTGCAGCAGATGACATGATACTATATATAGAAAATTCTAATGAACCCACCAAAAAAAAAAAAAAAAAAAGGAAGAAGAAGAAGAAAAGAAAAGAAAAAGCCAAATAAATAAATGAACAGAACTGATAAATTAACTCAGTGAATTCACAGGATACAAAATGAATTTACAAAAATATATTGTATTCCTATAAATTAATAATGAAGGAGCAAAAAGTGAAATTAAGAAAAGAATCTCATTTAAATTGCACCAAAAATGATAAAATATATAGGAATAAATTTAGCACAAGATGGGAAAGACCTATACTCTGAAAACCATAAAACATTGATGAAAGAAACTGAAGATGACTCAAAGAAATGGAAGGATATTCCGTGCTTATGAAGTGGAATAACAAATACTGTTAAAATGTCTATATTACTTGGGGTGCCTGGGTGGCTCAGTCATTAGGCTTCTGCCTTTGGCTCAGGTCATGATCCCAGGGTCCTGAGATTGAGCCCCGGATCGGGAAGCCTGTATTTCCCTCTCCCACTTCCCCTGCTTATGTTCTCTTCTCTTGCTGTATCTCTCTCTGTCAAGTAAGTAAAATCTTTAGAAAAAAAAAAGAATCTATATTACTTAAAGCATTATACATGTTTAATGCAATCCCTTTCAAAATACCAACAACATTTTTCACAGAACTAGAACAAACAATCCTAAGATTTGTGTGAAGCCACAAGAGACCCCAAATAGCCCAATCTTTAAAAAGAAACACAAAGCTGGAGGTATCACAATTCCAGAATTCAAGTTATACTACAAAACTGTAGTAATCAAAACAGTGTGGTACTGTCACAAAAATAGACAATGGCTCAATAGAACAGGATAGAAAGCCCAGAGACAAATCCATGATTATATAGCCAATTAATCTTTCACAAAAGAAACAAGAATATGAGATGGGAAAAAGGAAGTCTATTCAACAAATTGTGCCGGGAAAACTTGAGGGCTACATACAAAAGAAGGAAACTGAACTTTCTTACACCATACACAAACAGCAACTCAAAATGGATTAAAGATGAAAATGTGAGACCTGAAACTACAAAAAAAATCTTAGAAAACACAGACAGTAATTGCTCTGACATAGGCTGTGGGAATATTTTTCTAGGTATGTCTCCTGAGTCAAAGGAAATAAAAGGAAGCAAGCAAGCCCACAAACAAACAAAAACCTCTTGGGACTACATCAAACTAAAAAGCTCCTGCACAGTGAAGGAAACAGCTAACAAAACTAGAAGACAACCTACTAAATGGGAGAAAATATTTGCAAATGACATATCCAATAAAGGGTTAGTATCCAAAATATATAAAAAGCTGACACAACAAATAATCCAATTAAAATAATCCCCAAAGCAGGCTCAGTCGGTTAAGCAATCCAACTCCTGACTAGTGCTCAGGTCATGATCTCAGGGTCATTGGGCTCCTAGCTCAGCAGGGAGTCTGCTTGAGGATTTTTTCCCTTTCTCTCTGCCCTTCCCCCTGTTCTCTCTCAAATAAATAAATCTTTAAAAAATATTCTCCAAAACAAATAATCCAATTAAAAAATGGGCAGAAGACAGGAACAAACATTTCTCCAAAACATGCAGATGGCCAGCAGACACATGAAAAGGTGCTCAACATCACTCATCATCAGGGAAATGGAAATAAAAAATACATTGAGATATCACCTCATACCTGTCAGATTGGCTAAAATAAAAATAAAAACAAAAACAACAAAACAAACAAACAAACAAAAACCCCACACAAGTGTTGGTGAGGATATAGACAAAAAATCCTCACGTGCTGTTGGTTTGAATGCAAACTGGTGCAGCCACTGTAGAAAACAGTATGGGTTTCCTCAAAAAGGTAAAAATATAACTACCCTGTAACCCAGTAATTGCAGTATTACCCAAATATACAAAAACACTAATTTAAAACAATATATGTTTAGTGCAGCATCATTTATAATAGCCACATAATGGAAGCAGTCCAAGTGCCATTAGATGGACGAATGCATGAAGAAGAGGTGGTATATATATTCACAATGGAATATTATTCAACCATAAAAATGAATGAAATCTTGCCATTTGTGATGAGACAGATGGAGCTAGGGAGTAAAATGCTAAGCAAAATAAGTCAGTCAGAGAAAGATAAATACCATGTGATTTCACTTAAATGTGGAATTTAAGAAACAAAACAAACGAACAAAGTAAAGAGAGAGAGAGAGAGACAAAAGCAAGAAACAGATTCTTAACCATATAGAACAAACTGATGATTACCAGAGGGGAAGTGATGGGGATAAAAAGTGCACCTATCATCATGAGCACTGAGTAATGTACAGAAATGTTGGATCACTATATTGTACACCTGAAATTAATATAATACTGCATGTTAATTATACTTGAATTAAAATTTTAAAAACTTAAAAAAAAAAAGTCATGAAGACTCAGGATATTTGGGGCAGTATTAGGCCCAAAGAAATGGGCAATACAAAATAGAGCTTCAGATTATAGGCAAGGGATTTTTCTGGCCCTAGCCTTTTTTAATTGTGATGAAATTTATTGGAGAAAATAAGGATGGATAAAGTCAAGAAAAGTTTTAAAACTTCAATCAATAGCATAGTTCTTTGAATCACTGAGACTACTCCTACTTATTTGTTAAAATTTGAGACAAAGCCAAATTTTGTTGTCATGATGTATTTTTTCAAGATATTTGTTGTTTTAAAACTTGAGTATAAATTTAGAATATATTAAGAGTCCACAATGGTTTAGTTGATTATTCATGAAGTAACAGTTTATACTCCCAGATTTTAAAAACTTTCTTAGACACAAAATAGTAAAATCCAATCACGGAAAGGTAGACAAGAATTCATAGAACAACAGAGCTCTGTGCTTGAACTGCACTTTGGTTACACTATTAAACTCATATTAGAGCACTGCTTGAGGAGTGTTTAGTGTTTTAGCTATTTTTTCCAGTACAAATTTTGGTTCTCTTATGTGGCAAAAAATATAATTATTCTGGTCCTAGTGACTAGCATACAGTAAGTTCAATAGCTGTTGAGTGAGTGAATGTCAAATATTATTTATAGAGTACCTTTCTGGTTATGAAGAACAGCAGGCTAATTATTTGGTCTATGCTAATATTAGCATCACGAATAGTCTTTGAAATTTTCAGATAAACCTTTCATATGTTAAGGAAAAAGTTGAATTGGTCTTACTTTTAATGAAATGTAGCAAGAAGAATTTAAAAGAATTTTCCTGTTATTAACAAGGAAATGGAATAGAACTAGTACTTAATTTTACCTTAAAAATTAATGCTTTTTCTTCTGAATTTCTGAGCATGTATTCACCATATACATTTTAGCAAATAGAGAAACTTTAAGGAATATAATTAAAATAATCTCTATGTAACCATCCCAACAATAATTATTGATATTTAACTTATTTAAAATATTTTCACACACACAGGTGCACACACATATAATATATATATAACATATATATGCCCATATGTGTGTAAATAAATGTGTATGTAAATATGTGTGTAAATAAAGTGCTCATTGATAAAACTGAAAACCCCACACCTGATGAAATATTTCATTCAGATTTGTTTTGCTATTCTGTCTTAGAATCCTGGTAGCTAAATATATTTACTGCCAAGCTTGTAGAGAAATATTTAACACTGAAGCAAAATTACCATGATATTAATTCCCAAAATGAGAGAGACTCTACAACTTCACCTCAAATTCAGTCTTCCAGATGGAATAGTTGAGGTAGGGTTTGGAGGAGAAGTTAATATTTGATGTAGGTGCTTGACCTGCCCAAGAAAGCAGGGAATCCCCAGGACTACATTTTTCAGTGATAGAAGTAATTGTAAAATCTCTGAACTCTAGTTAGCTTAGTTTCAATTCTGGTTTCATTAAACTGGTAGAAAGGTGGATGTTAGTTACAGGAAGGGGTTCTGTAGGCACTGAATTTAATAGAGGGATAGTCATTAATTTAGGGGGTCCAGTATCTGACTACAGAGAGCATCAAAGCACATCTTCTCCTGACAGATGGCAAGAGATGAGACAGTGGTAAACTGAGTCATGGCCAAAGTAAGTGAATACTGGATTTTTTCAGTGTATTTTGAAATGAGAATCTCCTAAGGTTTGGGGGGTAGTACTCCTGTTAAATTCTGTAAATATAGTATTAAAGCTAATGTGACTATAGTATGATCTCAAATTTAAAGTTCTTTAAAATCCTTTAACATTTTGTCTGAAATATGTGCTGAAATGATTTTTTTCCAATTTTTCTATGTTTGGTCTTATGGAATTTTACACCAGTTTTTGTTTATTTTGTATTAGTCATATCACTCATGATTTTCTCTTATGGTTTCTTACTTTGCTTTTATGCACTAAGAGAAATTTCTGTATCAAGTTTTTCCTTTCTTTTGTTTCCTTTTAAGTCTCTCTTTTACTTTATTATTGAGTTTATTTACATAAGTGATATGAGATATGTTATTTTATTTATCCATAAATATAATGAGAGAAAATATTTCACTTTCTACCAACCTCTGAAGATCTATCTATTTCTGATTTGTGACCAATAAACTTAAAAAAAAATAAGTATGCTAATTTTCCTAAAACCTTAAAACATTTTGCTGATAAATCTTGATTTAAGTTGTCTCTTATAAATCTGAGGTATACGGTATACTTATATATGTATATTCCAGGGTAAATTCACAACATATTATAAATTTTTACTTCATTTTTCAAGTAGCTAAATATCATTAGGACAGATATAAATAAGATCATGATGTGTCCAATAAAATCACTACTTAAGCTTAAAATGTAAGCTTAAAGAAAATAAGCATATATTGGATTTCTTGAAAAGAAGTAAAAATGAATTGACTATAGACATAAATACCAATAATTTTATTAAAGTTAAAAATTATCTTCCTAACTATATAAAACCAAGTACTATATAATCACTCTTCAAAGTATAGAAGTATGCCTTTCTAGAGTATGGAAAAAGAAACCTCTAATTGGTAATCAATAATTTTACTAATAATTTTTAAACAAAACACACCTAATTCTTACACATGAGTAAATACCCATTCACCAAAAAGAAAATGTAAATAACAATATGTAAAGAATGCGTTTGGAACTACAGTGATAACCAGACATAAATTATTAGTGAAGTGATTATCTTATTAACTAACACTGCACAAATTTTAAAGAAAAGTGACCATTTGTTGGCTTGAAAGGATTTAAGTACATATCATCATTGTGAGTGAAAACATTAGTACAAAGATCTCTATTTAATCCAGAGAGGAGACATGATCAGTTCTTGGAGTTTATCTTTAAATACAGATGAGTCTACCTGAAATGCTTAGAGCTAACTTAAGAAATGTATGCTTTTGTAAATTATCTTCCTTTTATAAATAATGTACTTTATTGTATACTACTTGTAATGTGTATATTGTGATGAAAGTGATGTTAATATTATGGGGAATCTGATGGTTTGCATCTTCATTGGCACCTGACAGTCATTAAATATTTTATTATTTAATTTCCTATTACAACTCCCTAAGCTCTTTTCAATCTCTTTCCTCAAAAACCAAAATACCCCCTATTTTCCCCCATTCTCTACATGATTGTACTTGTAAAAATATTGATTCATCATAGCAAAATGCTTGAAAAATTTTATGTCCATTTCAAACTTTCATTGCTTTCATTCATCCTAAATGTATAAACCTTTCACTCATGTATGTTTGCTATATTCCTTCTTACTCTCTTTTAGGAGAGCCTAATTTTTAGGCTTTATCCTTATATGGGTCAACAGACTTCTATCTCCCCATAGTCCTCCCATTTCTTTTTTTTTAAAGATTTTATTTATTTATTTGAGAGAGAGAGAGAGAGAATAAACAGGAAGGAGGGGCAGAGGGAGAGGGAGAATTTCACTCTCCACTGAGAAGAAAGCCCAATGCCAAAGCTGGGCTTTATTCTGGGACCTTGAGATCATGACTTGATCCTAAGGCAGACTCTTAACCAACCACCCAGGCACCCCTCCCCATATTTTTTTTCAAAAATACATTTGTACTTGCTCCAGTCCCCTTTTCCTAAATGATCTTTTCCTATACTGTTGTTATAGTCAAATGGCCATGAATTTCTTTTCTTGATTTCACCATCATCCTTACTCAAAGCATACTCTTCACTGTGGTTTCCATAGCACTTATAGAAAAGTGCACATATCACAAGTATTCAGCTTGATGAATATTGGTAAAGGGACAGATCATGTAATTAGCACCCAGGTGAAGAAATGGATATTTATTAGCCCTCTAGAAGCTCAAATATACCCAGCTTCTTTTACAACTCTCACCAAAGCTAATCTTTATCCCGACTTTAAAAACACAGTTTAATTTTGCCTGTTTTAAAATGTTATTTATTAAATATAACAAAATAGGATATTTTTTCCATCTGAGTTTATTCCCTAAGGATGTTGTGTGCAATAGCTATGATTTATTTTTATTGTTCTGTTGACTCTATTAAGGGAATATGCCAACTGTTTTTATCCATTCTATGGTGGTGGGAATTTGGGTTGTTTTAATTTTTTGGTTGTTAAATATAATGCTTCTAAGGACATTCATGTATATCTTTTGATATCACATGTATACATTTCTATTGATTAGATATTTAAGAGTACTTTTTGGTGTGTTATAAGGCTAGCATATATTCAACTTCAGTAGAAAATTTTAAAACACTTGTCTAAAGTTGGTTACATCATTTTACTCCCCTACCAATATTGTATGAGTTCCTGTTGATCCACGTTGCCACAAGCATTTAGAGTTTTATATTTTATTTTATCCTTTGGAGTGTATTTATCTAACCAAACATTGAAATTTTGAATGTATAATAATGTTGTCTGCAAAAAGTGAGAATTTCATTTCTTCCTTTCACATTATTGTTCACTTTATTTTTTTTTATGATACTGGCCAGGACCTTGGTTCAATGTGGGACTAGAGGTAGTTGTATTACACTCAATTTCCTTGTATCTCTATTATATTTTCAATCTCAGAGGGAATGTTTTCAACTTACCAATATATGGGATGTTTGATAGAGTTTTTTTGTTGATAAATGTTCTTTATCTGATTAAAGACATTGGCTTTTATTCTTACTTTTGTAAGAATTTTTAATCATGCCTGTATGTTCAGTGTTGTCAAATGCTTTTTTGTATCTATTAAAATGTTCATATAAGGGTTTTATTTTTTCCTTTTCCTGTATATGGTGTTATATTTCAATGGTTGATATTTATAATTCTGTATTTTTTTTTAATTTTATCATAAAAATTCAAACATACAGATAAGTTTAGGTAATTTTATAGGAAACATCTTTATTTCCACCACCTACATTCTATCATTGTTAAGATTTTGCCAGAATTGCTGCATCACATAACTATCCATCTCTTCAGACATCAGTACATCATTTAAAAAAACATATTGAATGTTCAACCAATCCTGGACTAAGTTCCCTTAGGTTTGCTATGTTATCTTTTTCTTTTATATTTCTGGGAAAATTTATCTTTTCTTTTTTTAGATATTTGCATCTATCTTTGGAAGTTCTCTGTACAACTCCTCCCCCACCTCCTCCTCCCTCTCCCCCTCTCCCTCCTCCTCTTTCTCCTCTTCCTCCTCCTCCTCCTCCTCCTCCTCCTCCTCCTCCTCCTCCTTCTTCTTCTTTTTTAATAATGTCCTTGTCAGGTTTTAGGACTCAGGATATGCTAACCTCATAAAATGAATCTTCAAGGTATCCGCCTTTCTCCAATTCTCGGAGAAAGTTTAAGTAAGATTGGTGGTAGGGTCAATTCAGTGGGACAGTCAGCTAGGACTGGAATTTTCTTTTGGGGAAGGTTTTTTGTTTTTCTTTTTGTTTTTGTTTGTTTTTTTTAGAGAGAGAGAGAGAGAGAAGCAAATGTGAGTGTGACGTGGGGAGTGGAAGAGGGAGAGGGAAAGGGAAAATCTTAAGCAGTATGTATGCTCAGCCTGAAGCCTGATGTCAGGGTCATTGTGGGGCTGGATCTCACAAGCTGAGATCATCTCCTGAGTTGAAATCGAGAGCTGGATGCTTAACAAACTGAGCCTCCCAGCTGCTCCATGGGGGAGGTTTTAAATTTTTTTCATAAACATACAGTTTCTAAAAAATAAATACATAGGTAAAGAAATAAATAAAGCTAGAGTTTTTATTCTATTTTCAGTTTTTGTAGGTTATGTTTTTCAAAAGGGTTGTTCTTTTCTAAATTATCAGGTTTAATGGAATGAAGTTATTCATGATATCTTTCTACTGAGCTTTTAATGTATAATGTCTACAGTGATACTACCTTTTTCTTTCTTTTATAATTTGTGTTATATTTGTTCATGATTGCTGTGATTCTATCAATTGTTTTAAAGAAACAACTCTTGGCTTTGTTGTTTTCTATTATTGCCCTTTGTTTTCTTTGTTTTTAATTTCTGCTGTTATCTTTAATTCCTTCCTCTAGTTTCCCAGGTTTGATTCACCATGTTTAAAATTAGCTTCTTAAGACACTTCATTTCCAATAAATATATTTAAAACAATAATTTTTCATCTAAGCACTGCTTTAAATTCATTCTACATGTTTTGACATATTTCATTATGATTCCCTAGTGCAAAATATTCCTTACTTCCTTTATGGTTGCTTCTTTGAACAATGGGTTATTTTAAACTATATTGTTTAATTTTTGAACTGCAGGCCATGATTTATTTTTACTTTTTGTTAGGATTTCTAGTGATGAGTAAATACCTTGAAACTTATGTTATATGTAAATAAAAAGTAGTCAAGTTTTATTTCTTAGTCAAATAAGTATATTTCTCTTTTAATTGTACTATTTAGTTTTTAAGGTAATTAATGATGGTATTGGTTTATTATCTACCATCTATTTGAATTCTATTTGACCCACAGTTTGTTTCATGTTTTCTTCCACTCTTTCTTATACATTAACAAATACATTTCATTTTCATACTCTTCAATAAGATTGATAATTACATTTTAAATATGTTTTGCTTAAGGGTCAGTATACATTCTCAATTTATTACACTCTAATCCAAGTAAATAATATTCCACTTGTCCCATATACTAGAACCTTAGAAAGCTTTATATCCACTTATCCTCCTCCTTTCTTTATATTATTTTTTTAAAGATTTTGTTTATTTTTATTTGACGGATACAGATCACTAGTAAGCAGAGAGGCAGGCAGAGAGAGAGGAGGAAGCAGGCTCCCCACTGAGCAGAGAGCCTGATGTAGGGCTCCATCCCAGGACCCTGAGACCACGACCAACTGGAGCGGAAGTCAGAGGTTTTAATCTGCTGAGCCGCGCAGGCGCCCCCTGTCTTTACATTATTATTGTTAAGTATATACTTTTACCTATATTTAAGTTTTCACAGCATATTACTGTTACTGTTTTGTATAATCATTTCTTATTTAAATTTATCCACATATTTACTTTTTCCACTAATCTTCATTTCTTTCTAAATTTCCTACTTTGTTTCCTACTGAGAGCATTTTCCCTCTGCTCTTAGTATTTCTTTTACTAAAGCTATGTTGAAAGCAAATGTTCTCTGTTTTTGTTTTTGTTTTGTTTTGTTTTGTTTCTGTTTTTGTCTGAAAACCCCTTTATTTTGTCACCATTATTAAAATTATTTTATCACTAGGGTGGGTGTCTTGATTGGAACTTTCATCACTTTTAATTACCATTCAATTTGGTCTGCTTCTAGAAAAGAATGCAAAACAAATGAAAACAAAGAACAGAAAAAATATCAACAACAAAAACTATCCCATTTTATTTTATTATTTTTAAAAAAGATTTTATTTATTTATTTGACAGAGAGAGATCACAAGTAGGCAGAGATGCAGGCAGAGAAAGAGAGGGGGAAGCAGGCTCCCTGCTGAGCAGAGAACCTGATGTGGGACTCGATCCCAGGACCCTAAGATCATGACCAGAGCCGAAGGCAGAGGCTTAACCCTCTGAGCCACCCAGGCATCCCAAACTATCCCATTTTAATTTAGCTCTTTTGATCCACATTTCTCCTCATTCCCCTCTTATCAGACTACTATTTAGTTTCCAAGGATATCTTTCTCATTCTTGCCTATGTACTTTTGCTCAAATCCTTTCTATGCTTGCAGAAACTTCAATTAATATTTCTTTTTGACTGCTTAGTATCTGTATCCATTTCTTCTGGTAACAGCAAGCTTATGTTCTTTTGGGGAATACTCTTTTTTCCTTTTCCAAACGACTTGGATGAATGACAATCAGAATGAATCCTCTTCTCTTCACCAAGAATCAGTATATAATCCAACCAAGGCTATACAGATACTTTTTCTTGGTATATTAATCATGAGCTTAGGTGCCCAAAGACTGAAAATAATTAGAGCTGATTCTTCCTGATGAAGATACATTATAGAAACACTGTAACTGTCCTTGTGGCCTTGACATTCTCTGCCTTTTTCAAACTGATGCTTCTACATAGTAACTAGAAGAGTAATGATAATGAGTTTTGCATTGGTGAGACCTATTATAGCATTTAATTAAAAACTGAATATAGTTGGGGTTTCTATAAGAAAAACTAAGAAGTTGAAGAGATTTTATCTATGACATTTGTATACTGAGCAAAGAAGATATGGGACTAAGATCAGAACCCAAAACTCCTGTCTTCTGCATGTTTATAGAGTAAATCCAAAGATGGAAAAACCAAAACACACATTTTAAGATCTGTATTTATTTATTTAACACAGAAAACAAATATGAGACTTTGAGATCCAAAGCACAGAATTAGTATTTACAGCAACAATTGTATTGGTTCCTCGGTCTCTCTTTTTTTTTTTTTTCTTTATGTTATATCAATAAAAGTCAGATGACTAAGCATGTGTTTATAGAAAGGTGTTTACCACAGGAGAGGACCTGTGAAATTATACAGAAACTACTAGAGAGCTTCTCTTCCCCACTCCTGAAAGTGGGAAAGAAAGCTTATCTTCCTAACAAAAACAAATATTCTCTGTGAAGGAAGAAATAAATTCTGAATTTACAACTCTTTTGAATACAAATGAATGACTCCCAGCTTTATGACGTTTTGAAATATACACTTATGACTCCAAGGAGTGATGGATCTCTATATTTTTGTAGAGGACTCTTATCCCTTTACTCACCCTTTCACTTCCAAATCCTGTCTGTTACCCCAGATTCCAGTTTTCCATGTTCAGAAAGCTTTAACTGCACAAAAACAAAAACAAAAACAAAAAAGCATGAAAATACTTTCTTACAGTTGCACAAGGAGTTACTGCTGTTTTGCCATAAATAAGAGATTAAATTCAGTTAGAAGTTGATTAAAGAGAGAATAAGATGTCTTAGGGCTCTCTGTTACTACATAGTCAAACATATGGTCAAAATGACCATTTAGTAGAGGTGTTATGATGAGAATTCAAGCATCCAACAAATCTACTGTATTATCACAAGTGGCAAGAAGCAGATGGCATACTCAGATAGTGATATTGGAGACACTTTAATGAATAAACTTATTGCAAAAGCATAGTTAAGATTAAGGAAAACTAACATGAGATGGTGGAGCATCCTGATGAGCCTTTGCCAACCTGAAGTTTGAAAGGCTAAAGGGAGAGAGTGCTTGCCAAAACAGTGATCCGTGCCCTTTTCTCTGTGGGAGAGGGCCATACAATAGGAACTAAGGCCTTAGTGAGGAATATAGCCACTGCAACCCCCTGTAGCCTGGCAGACAGAACGCTGGGGAAAAACAAACAAACAACAACAAAACAAAACAACAACAACAACAAAAACCATCTTAACATCTCTTGGAGACTTCCATCTCCCAACCTCAACTTTCTGCTGATGACTTCATTTGTCAAAATCAACAAGAGACCAGAAGGCTAGAGAGACCAGTTGACTGAATTCCCAGAGGTCACCCACCCACTCAGTGCACAGATCCTATGGTGAGAAGGCATCTGGTGGGTAAGGCAGTGAATATCTAGCTCAAACACTTCTAAGTACCAGCGAACTTAACTGAAGCCTGAAAGCCTCTGATTCTGTGAAAGGCTAATCTTATTATATTGTTTCAAGAAAATTCTCGCAGCCTGAAGGAAACACTTAAAGACATATATGAACAATTGCTGTATGGAAATGGATATTTATATATGAGGCATTAAAGACTGGTATATCTTGATGGCAAAGTTTAAATAAACCCCCACTTATGGAGAAGACTAAGCTTTACTTGCTCCTGGCTTCTCTGACCCATGCTCATTATTCTGAAATCATCAGGATAGACAATCACCCAGTTTCCTTTCAATCCTTTCCTTATCTCAGGCAGACACTTTAAGAGTCAGAGATCTGTACCATCTGGGCCAGATGAAAGGAGACCTAGTGCTGGTTGCCAATAGCATACTGATGACACTATATTATGAAACATCTCACTCTTTCCCTGTGAGGCTTCACTGAAAAGACTTCACAGACAGTACCATATGTCAGTGAGAACTGCAACATCTAGTCAAGAGTTTGGTGAAACAAATGTAAAAGCTACTAGTTTCTTGTGCTTTTAGTTTTAAATCTAAATTCTACCAGTGATAGGTATAACTGATATGAAATGCTT
Organism: Taxidea taxus jeffersonii; assembly: GCA_003697995.1. Classification (NCBI taxonomy): domain Eukaryota; kingdom Metazoa; phylum Chordata; class Mammalia; order Carnivora; family Mustelidae; genus Taxidea; species Taxidea taxus. The sequence continues at coordinate 5,862 of RCUC01162752.1, read as the reverse complement.
TTATCTGTCACATTTCATTTCATTTCAAATTTTGACTGGCAGTCAATAGTAATGCAATCCAGATATTCAAAGCAATTTTATCCTGCCTTCTGTCATAAATTAAAATGTTCCATTAACTAAACAAATTCTCAATGGCATAAATCAACTCACATTAAGTAAATCACAGTTAGTGAAAACCAAATTGTAATTCCATAAAACTGATTAAGTGCTGGCAAGATAGAGTGAGATATATCAACTTCAGTGGAGAGCATGATTATTCAATATCTGTATGCTGTATTTTAGATAGGTTGATTTCCTCCACATTAGGTATTTTCATTGGAAATAAAGAACAAATATATATCACATAAAATTTTATATTTTATTTTCACTTTGAAATTTCACCATAGCCTAATTTTGAAATGTGGCTGATAGCTGGCACTACAAATTTGAAAATCTATAATAAATCATATATTTACTCTAACATGGAAATAACCTTCCTGTCAGTAGAGTCAATCATTTCTAAATTACAAAATCTGCTTTCTGATATGTTGTGAAGACTATTTGATTGCTTTCAGCTTTTCCTTTTAGAAATTCACTTTTTTCCCCCTAATAAGTTTGTCAACTGAATGAAGTATGGTGATTTACATATTAATATATGGCTGTGGTAAACTTGTATTTAATAGCTTTTAAGAAACATAGGTATAATAATCATATAAATATAAAATGCAATCAGCAAATGATTATATACTACCCAACTTGAGAAAGGCACCGAGGAATTTGAACTGTTTCATTCTGATAAACTTTAACAAATTCATCATATAGGCTATTATAATAACCTCCTAACTGCTCTACTTGTTTCTGTGTTTAATGTAAGATTCTATTCTTCACAAAACAATGATTGATCAAACTAAAAAACATAAACTAGGCCATAGTATTCTCAGCTTAAAAATCCTCTGATGATTTTCCATCAAAATTAACATAAAATATTGCTATCAAATTCAAAACAGTAAGTTAATATAAGCAACAATGAGTTATCTTTCATATTTTCCTTCATTGTCTGGGAAGATTTGCATTTCTGATCATCATCAATGAAACAGAGAAACCCCTTTCGAAAGGGTCTTTGGAAGCCAATATCTACAGATGTTAGAATGAATATGTAGAGTCAGGAGTACTATTGTTTTAATAGACATAGATTCTGAAGAGCCAGAGCATGGGAGTACTAACAGCATTATTGCCATTTTCTAAAGGTGGAAGATTTGAACTTATCCAGAAACAGCATATTTGATAATAAAACACCTGAAGACATTGTTCCTGGATCTGAATAGGAGTAGATGCTCCTGGACATCACAAAATGTTCTCAGGTACAATAATTAGACAACAAATATTTCACTTTTACTCAGTCCTATAAATCTTAATACCTAAATTGTTATACTTCATATGGCACTATGGATTTTATAATGCATTTTTATAAATTTGGTTATATTAATTTGATCTTTCAAAAATATTTGTTCCGGGCTGCACAAATCTTAGGGACATCTTTGGTGATAAATTTTCTGTTTAAATTCCACAAAGAGGGGCTCCTGGGTGGCTCAGTGGGTTAAAGCCTCTGCCTTCGGCTCGGGTCATGATCCCAGGGTCCTGGGATCGAGCCCCACATCGGGCTCTCTGCTCCGCAGGGAGCCTGCTTCCTCCTCTCTCTCTCTGCCTGCCTCCCTGCCTACTTGTGATCTCTGTCAAATAAATAAATAAAATCTTAAAAAAAAAATCCACAAAGATCTCCAAGTACTGCATCATTTTCTTAAAGGAAAAATGTGCAGTACAATAACTTGGTGTTTGCTTTAAAAGGGTTTAGGTTACAGCTGGAATATGTGTGTGCATGTATATGTGTGTAGTGATAGAGATGGTTTTGGCACAAAACACTTATAACAATGCATCTTCTTAAGATGCATCTAGTTAAGAGAAACCAAATTGAGGGTTTAGTCAGCAGTTATGTACAGCCATCCCAATTATACATGTAAGGACCAGGAAAATTACCGTAAATTGTGGCCATAGAGGCTTGTGACTCATTGCAAGATGGGCTTGTGGCAGGACTTCCTTTATAACCTGTATTCCATAAGCCCCCTCTCTAATCAACTAGCTACAATGGCATTTTACATTCCATGATATAAGTTACAGTTTAAACCCTGAACTTAGTAGTCTTAAAAATATCTAGGTATCCTCTTTTCCTCAATGATGTTATTGTAGTAAATGACTAGCAGATCCCTTTAAGCAAAAATTAGAAGAATATTTCTCTTACATATTTTCAGAGATAGTGAAAGACCTATTTATGGGACCTTAACTTCTTGAACCAATGACTTCTGAATCTCACTCACTGTCTCAAATTTGGTAACTGGACAAAGATCAGTGAATTTTCACTGTGGCAATAGACATGAGCCTTTTGTATACCAGTTCTTGACTTTTTTCTGTCTATACAAGGCAATAAACAGCCTTGTTGACCGCCCATATAATTTTGGCTTAAAAGCATCATCAGCTATGTCTACCTTCATAGATTTTGTTAGGTCAAATGGTATCACTTGTCAATCTATTCTTGCTCTCTGTTATGGTAATTACAATTCACTTTGTTCCTAATGGTTGTTGCCACCTGGCCTCCAAGAATCCAGAATTTCATCATCTTCTTCAATGCCAAGAATCTCAATTCCATGGAAAATCTCTTTTGTCAACAGTGATCTTTAAGAAGAGCTACCACGGAGCTCCTCAAGGATGCTGGTTTCCCAACATATATTGCTCATTGTGAGAGGTTCTCTGGTCTTTTCTTAGGATGGAACTTAGTGGTATATTCTCTGTTTAGCTACACTTGTCTTCTGACCTATTCCTCAATACTCTGCTAACACAGACATCTGTACTTAGTTGCTGTAAGCTGTCATCATGCCCAAACTTTAAAGAGCAAAATTTTAGTATTGGCCTCAGATTTATTTGTCAGGATATTAAATTCTGAGGCACAACATGGGATTTCTTTTATGTTAATCAATTCTTCCTAACCTAGTCTCATATTCTACCCACATCTTCCATTTCAGCATCTTAACACCCAAAACTTCCTAAGGTCTGCTATTTCTGCTATTACATATAAGCCAGTCACCATGTCTTTTCTTTTCTTTTTCCCATGGATGCCCCATTCAGGATAAGCAGTAATAAGACAGTAGTTATTGTCTAGAGGCAATGACAGAAGTCAGAAAGCAATATTTTGGAGAAAATGTATCATCTTCTAAAGAAATAGCCATATGTGAGTTCTTTGTATAATCTCTAGGCAAAGAGAGGTTCCTTGTGGAGATGAGAACATTACTTCTGTTGGTTTATACTTCTAGTGGAATCTAGTCTCAGACACATCCACCTAAATGTCCCCATCCTTTTTCTCAGTGTTTTCACCCTTCTCTATTAAGACATGATTTTCTTTTTTTGCGTTGTATCGAGGTTGTGTGTTCAATCTCCTTAGCTATTTTGCCACCTTTTTAATTAAATTGACCTGATTATCAGCATAGTCTTTGCTGCAGCTGCAGGATATATATATATATATATATATATATATATATATATATATAGACAGATATATATATAGATCTATATCTATATCTATATCTATATCTATATCTATATATAATACTGTCCTGGGGTCCTTCACATTTTTACGGCATACACAAAACAGAGAATTGGCTAATGTGTACCTGTCAGTCCTTTTTAAAGGTTTTTACAGTCATTAACAAATCCAGGCAAGGGCAGTCTTTATAATTACCATTTTCTCATTCCCTTTAAATGCTAGAGAGCTTCTACACAAGTCAATTTTACCCCTTATTCCTTATCTCCTAATTCATAATAGGGAGACAGATTAGTAATTGTTATTCTACAGCATGCCAGAAGTTAATAATACACACTTATACTGGTAATTGGGTCCTTGTGGCCACCTGATCAGGATCTGACCTAGTTCTAAATCCCATCCTGTAGGTTCCCTTCTAAGTCCTCTTTCATAGTTACATGTACTGGCTTACAGTTCCTAAGAGCAAAGCCTCAGACAAGGAGTCAGATGTGATAGTTTACTTGAGAGGAGATCTGCTGAAACAGAAATGAGACAGAAGAATGAAACAGAAAAGTAGGGAGAGTAAATAAAATATGTCTTTTCAACTAGTTAGTATTATATACAACTGGAACTAACTGGGTATCCCTTATATCATTGTAGAATATACCTCTGTTAAACTCTATGGACAAAGAGACTTCAACATTTAACTCTCAACTCCCTGCCCCACTGGTTAGAGAATAAGTCCCCCACTACTCTTTGTCTGGGCCCCTGTATGGAATAAGAAGACATCTATGGTTATGGAGATTGGGAAAAATAGAGAGAATGATCTAGAAACTGTCAAACTCAGCAGCAGCTCACATGATCTAAATGTTGTTTGTAGCATCTCAGACATCTGCTACCAGACCAAGAAATTTTACATAGAAAGATTTCTAAACTTGGGGCGCCTGGGTGGCTCAGTGGGTTAAAGCCTCTGCCTTCGGCTTGGGTCATGATCTCAGGGTCCTGGGATCGAGCCCCACATCAGGCTCTCTGCTCAGCAGGGAGCCTGCTTCCTCCTCTCTCTCTGCCTGCCTCTCTGCCTACTTGTGATCTCTGTCTGTCAAATAAATAAATAAAATCTTTTTTTTTTAAAAGAAAGATTTCTAAACTTTCAACATATAATTGTCAATATTTTACACAAAATATTTCAAAGAAAAGAAAGAGAAAAGAGCTACTAAATTTATTTCTGAAGCTGGATCTTTCAAAAATTAAGAAAGAACTAGAATAGAAATTATACACCAATTTTGCTCATGAGCACAGATAAGAAAATTCTAAAGAAAACATCCCAAACAAATTGAATTTTGTCATGTGTTAAGAAAGGTGTCACCCAATGGCCAAATATACAATATCACAGAACTGTAGGAACATTTCCACATTAAAAAGTCTATTAGTCTAGGGCGCCTGGGTGGTTCAGTCATTAAGTGTCTTATGATCCCAGGGTCTTGGGATAAAGCCCCGTATTGAGTGAGCTCTCTGCTCAGTTGCAGGAAGCCTGCTTCTTTGCTTCCACTCCTCCTGCTTGTGTTCCCTCTCTCACTGTGTCTTTCTCTGTCAAATAAATAAATAAATAAAATATTTAAAAGATACTACCAGTATAGTTCAACATATTAACAAAATGAGGGAAAACACATATAATTATCTTATTACATACAGAAAAATCATCCAATAAAATATAATAATCATGATAAAAAAACTACTTAGCATATTAAAAATAGAAGATAATTTATTTAACCCAGTAAATACACAGCTCAAAATCCCACAAAATACATGGTCTAAGTTACTATTTTAGAAATATTTGAAAGACAAAGGCAAGTATTATAACTCCTATTTATTCAATATTTTATTACACATTCTAGCAACTACATCTATTAAAATAGGAGTTAACAGATAAATCATAAAGAAAGATGCACATTTTTTCTTATTTTAAGCAATAAAGTTATTTAGTGATAGTTCATCAAAGCAGTTTATTCATTGTCAGTATACAAAAACCTAAACTATATTGATCAGGAATGACAAATTAGAAAATGCAATGGACAAAAAGTCATTATAATAGTATAAAAACCTATAGAGAGTGAATCAAACAAATAAAAGACATTATAAGATATTACTAAAAATATTATGAAGAACTTTTCAAATAGAACTGAATAAAAGGAATGTTGTAGTATAGTTTTGAAAAAGAAAATGCAATTTCATAAAGATGCCAGCTTTTCCTATATTATCCTATAAATTTAATGCAATTTCAATCAACAACCCAAAATGATCCTTATAAAACTAAG
>RCUC01162751.1:0-41054 GCA_003697995.1 Taxidea taxus jeffersonii | reverse complement strand
GAGAGGTGTGATGACTTGCTGGCGGTCACAGAGTTAATGGGAGCAGGGGCTGGGCCTGTCAAAGGAAGCCCAAGCCCCACTGACGGTGGACGATGCTCACTGGTATTATGACCTGCATTTTCTCACTGAGCCTTTGGATGGATTTTGAGGATTTTGAGGACATCTCAGGCACAGAACGGAACTGACCATATGCCTCCATTCATGCTCTCATCATTGGTTTGTGTACTAAGACTCTTCTAAAATCTATTATTTGGGCGCCTAAGCCTGACTTCGGCTCAGGTCATGATCCCAGAATCATGGGATCGAGTCCAGCATCGGGCTCTCTGCTCAGCGGGGAGTCTGCCTCCTCCTCTCTCTCTCTCTCTCTCTGCCTACTTGTGATCTCTGCCTGTCATATAAATAAATAAATAAAATCTTTAAAATCTATTATTTATTTATGTAATCTATCTGTGAAATGGGCCAGCAAATTTAAAAGGTTCCAATGGGTGTAATAGGGAAAGGTCTGCCCCTCCCTATGCCCCAGCCACGAAATTCTCCCTCCTACTAGGTCCTTCTGAAAGAAGTTTCTTTGTGTCTCCTGTAAGAGTGGGAGTCCCTGTACACCTGCACTTGCCTTTCTGTTGATGCACTGCCTTGCTTTTTGCTTTTTGTCATTTAACAAATATTCTGGAGTTTATTCCACAGCCCCACTGTAGAGTGACCCCATGATTTTTAATGTCTGCCTGATATTTCACCATACGGATAGCTGGATAAACGTGGTCCGAGCCCTTAACTTAAACCTAAGTATTTAGGCTGTTTCTAGTATTCTGGGATTATAAGCAATGCCCTGGGAGGGGAGGGCAGAGTGTATCTATAATTTTATACATACATATGGGTACATCATATCACACATGTGCGAATATCTACAGGATCGATATGCAAGAATGGAACATTGTTTTATCATTCCTCCCCTTCGTCTCCACCTCTAATCCCATTCCCTTCTTTGTCATACACAGCCACTCTTGTGTATTTAACATGAATCCTTCTGGGGCACCTGGTTGGCTCCGTCAGTAGAGCATGTGACTCTCTTGATCTCAGAGTTGTGAGTTGAAGCCCTGTGTTGGGTGTAGAGATTCCTTAAAAATAAAATCTGAAAAAAGAAAAAGTGAATCCTCCCAATCCATTTTCTATATATGTACGTTTATTCATGTGTCTTTAAATATAGCTATGTGTACATATAGTATTGTTTTGTGTATATTTAATTTATATAAACATGTTATGAAATATTACAGAGATTATTTTTTATTTTAATTTTTGAAAGCTTTTATCTTTAAGTGAGCTCTACACCCAACATGGGGCTGGAACTTACAACCCTGAGATCAAGAGTCAAAGGCTCAGGGGCGCCTGGGTGGCTCAGTGGGTTAAGCCTCTGCTTTCAGCTCAGGTCATGATCTCAGGGTCCTGGGATCGAGCGAGGCCTGCATCGAGCTCTCTGCTCAGCAGGGAGCTTGCTTCCCCCTCTCTCTCTGCCTGCCTCTCTGCCTACTTGTGATCTCTCTGTCAAATAAAGAAATAAAATCTTTAAAAAACAAAAAAAGAGTCAAAGACTCCACTGAAGAGGTCAGCTAGGTGCCCCTCAGATTATTCTAATATATTTGTGTATGAATGGAAAACGAAGAACCACTGAAACACTAACAGTGGTAGGTCAAAAACTCCAAAGAGGAAGAACGAGGGCTGAGTTGTTACTGTATCTTGCAGATGCAGAGCTGCACTTTATATACATGTGTATCGCTCGATTTTTTTTTTTTGTAACAAGCATGTATTGTTTTAATGAAACATGGAAAAGGGAATGAAATCCGTCTGCATGCATATCTAAGACATTTAGGAGATTCAGATGACATCTAATCTAAACAGCGAAAGAGAGGAAGCAACACACATATTCGTCAATAGAGGACTGGAGTTTATGGTCCGTTCATGCAGTGGAATAACGTGATTGTTTCAAAGAATGAGGGAACTGAGTCAACTCTACTACAATTAAGGTAAAACAAAACAAAACAAAACCAAACCTGTGGTGCCTTACTCTTGATTTCAGCTCAGGTCTTGATTTCCGGGTTGTGAGTTCAAGCCCTGCATTGGGCTCCACGCTTTAAAAAAAGAGAGAGAGACAGAGAAGCAAAAGAAAGAGGAAGCTCCTAGAAACAGATACGAAATGATCTTCAAGGTAATGGACAAAGAGAAAAAAAGCAAGCTGAGGGAGGGAAATGTGTAAAAGAAATGTAAAAGAAATGGGAAGTATATTCATGTGGAGACTAGGGCAAGAATCCACAGGACATGGCAGGGCAGGGCGTGGGGAGAGAAGGAGTAAGAGCTGGGGACATCTTTCCACAATGCCTATTCTGTCTAGGTTTTTGGATCGTGTGAATGTGTGACTTATCTGACAATTTGAATTTTTTTTTCCAAGACCTTCTGTGGAGATATAAATTTAAAAGTTAAAAAAAAACAATCAATTTAAAAAGCTTTTTTAAACATTCAATTCACTTATTAGAGAGAGAAAGAAGAGAGCACACGAGTAGGGGGAGGGGCAGACAGAGAGGGACAGGGAGACTCCCCACTGAGTGAGGAGTGACCCCAGGACCCTGAGATCATGACCCGAGCTGAAGTCAGGTGCTTAACCCACTGAGCCACCCAGGCGCCCCGTTGTTCACCATTTACAATAAACAAGAGAAGGGGCGCCTAGCTGGCTCAGTCGGTGGAGCGTGAGACGCCTGGTCTCGGGATTGTGAGTTCAAGCCCCATGTTGGGTGTAGAGATTACCTAAAAATAAAAAAATCTTAATAAAAATAAATAAATAAATAAAATCAAAAAATAAAACAAGCAGGAGAAAACAAAGAAGAGCTTTTGGGAATGCAAAGGCAACATGTCCCAAAGTTTTACACCATCATAACTTTGCTTTTGATATGAAGGTTGATTGCAGAACTAAAATTGGTTGGCAAGTAGGTCAGTGCGGGATTAAAACATGGATGGAGTCAGCTCTTCTATCACCTTTTCTATGTGGAAATTATCTCCATCAACAGTAGCCAATTCTCCCTCCCTCTCTCTCTCTCCCCCTTTTCTCTCATGGCCTATTTCACAGTCCTGGTGCATAAAAAGCAAATATAGCTCCTTCAGATGTTATGGCAAGAACTGGAGAAGACCTAGATGCAAGGTTCCAGAAAGGTTGAATAACAATATTATCACCAAAGTTCTGGTGATCACGGTGTTTGTTATCTGGGAGGCAAAGACCAGAGGAACTGTCGCCAAATTAGCCAAAGGCTGCTCAACTCTGAGGTCAAAACATCTGGGAGAGAAGCTTCACTTAAAGATCTGGTTGTTTCCACATTATCTGGATTCATTCACTCAGGAACTGTCTATCCAACACCTGCCACATGCTAGGCCAGGCTGGGGTCTAGAGTGAGACCAGACGGGGACTTGGAGCCCGAGCTGGGAGGGACCTCCCTTGACCCATTCTTGTCCACATACCATGACTACAGCGGCGAACACAACAAATGGAGGGAAAAGAAAGAAAAAAGATAAAGCTAGAGACATGATCAAGTCTCCACATTTTGCGGCTGGATATGCAGGTGCTCGGTTGGTTCTAGAAACAGATGTTTTTGCCCACCCCTCACCTTACAGTTATTAAATGACCTCCTTGGTAGTCTTGCTCTGCTTGGTTTCTCATTCTGCATCCCCCGGTCGTCCTTCATGGCTCTGGATGCGCTTGCGCAATGGGACAACCTACTTCCCGAATGCTTACCAATGCCTGATGCTATCGACCCCAGAGCAATCTAATCTGTGCAATACCCCTTAGATGGGACCTTGGATTATCACCATCTCTCCAGGCTGAGGTCATAGTTGGTCTGTAACTTGGAGGAGATCCCACACAGAGACTATTTGAATGACCCTCGAGTGGGTGCTTTTCACCAGTCTATACTGTTACTTAAGATTGGTTGAGTCTAGTTGAATCTTACTCACTTCCTTGTGGGTGGGCTAGAGTCAAGATATTGCCTTTGGGAGCCAGGCTGGCTTAGTCTATAGAGCATGGGACTCTTGATCTCCAAGTTGTAAGTTCGAGCCCCACGTTGGGCGTAGAGATTACTTAGAAATAAAATCTTAAAAAAAAAAAAAAATATTGCCTTGAAATACAGGCAGGAACTGTTCTTTTTCTCTGTCAAGTGAGAACCCCGGCGGGACTCAGTTGCCCCACGTGACCTCTGGGGTGCCATCAATACCCATCATCTCACCTTCTGGCCCAGGTACAAAGAAAGGCGCTACTTGGCTTTCTGGCCCCTTCCACCACCCCAACCCCATCTACTTCAACTTTTCACCTCCTCCCTCAACATTCTCACCAAGTTATGTCTGCAACAGTATCAACAACAGCCATGGAGCCCTGAGTCCTCTCTTCTCCCTTTCTTGGAACGACAAAATGAGAACTTGACTACCTATTACAGGCAAGCCCTATGTTCAGCCCTGGGACACAACAATAAGCAGAAGTCGACGCCTTCTTGTGCTCAAGGAACCCATGGTCTACAGCAGGGAGATGGATATCAGCCAAATAGTCATTCCCAAATCCGTAGAGAGATGCCATCACACTCCGGATGGCTGGGAGGAGGTGGGGTTAGTGCAAGGGGGCTTCTCTGAGGCTCTGAGGAGGGGACCTCTAAGCTGAAACCTATAGGATGAGGTCACTGGGACAGGGTTAGTAAAAGGAACCAAAGTCCTTGGTGTGAGAAGATGCTGAGCAAGAGGAACCTGGAAAGAAAGATGGTCAGCTACACAGGAAAGGCCTTGAGGCCAGCACATGAGGGTTGTGGGGAGCATCTGGGCAGTCCTGGATGGGGCACCAAGGGGATTCACTCTGGGTTCAGTCAGTCTACCCTGGCTGCCATTGGGGAACCCACTGGACGGAGGGAGAGTGGATGGGAAGACCAGTGAGGACAGTCCCTCCGCTGCATGGATGAGAGACAATGATGGTATCACACTGAGGTGCAATGGGTGGGTTCATGAGGTAGTTCAGAAGTTTGTGCTGGAGCCCGCGAGTGGTGAGCGGGAGACTCTGGGAGCCTTGGCCTCTAGCTCCAGCGACTAGATGCTGCAGTGACCCTCCAGGAACCTTCCCACATTCACACCATCGCCCCTGCCACACAGGTGGGGACTGACCTAGAAATCTTTCTGTTGAAGAAAGGACTGTGCGGGGCTCTTTGTTTTTCTCTGTGCTAATGGCAATGCCCCCATGGAAACTGTTTTTGGCCAGTGAAGTGAATTACGCGCAGAATCTAGAATCTTCTCTCTTCGTGTCTGTTGCATTCTCAAAGACTCACTGTCACCCAGTGCCAGGATAGGAGAGCAAACCGGTCAGAAACCGTCCTCATGTCATTTAAAGCTTCATTTCTTTCTTTCTTTTCTTTCTTTTTTTTTTTTTTTGAAGATTTTATTTAGTTATTTGACAGAGGGAGAGAGAGAGACCACAAATAGGCAGAGAGGCAGGCGGTGTGGGGGGAAGCAGGCTCCCTGCCAAGCAGAGAGCCTGATGCAGGGCTCGATCCCAGGACCCGGAGATCATGACCCGAGCTGAAGGCAGAGGCTTAACACACTGAGCCACCCAGGCGCCCCTAAAGCTTCATTTCCTTAGCAAATAAAAACTGCTTCTAATACCACAACAGAGCTTTACATTCGTTTAGTCAGTCTGGGAAGGCCTCAGAGGCTTGGCAAGTTGAAAATCAATTAAAGCGACTTCTTTTTTTTTTTTTCATAAAAGCTTATAATATCAGGGACTCCTAGGTGGCTCAGTCAGTGAAGCATCTGCCTTCAGCTCAGGTCATGGTCCCAGGGTCCTGGTATCAAATCCCACATCGGGCTCCCTGCTCAGCGGGGAGTCTGCTTTTCCCTCTGCTCCGCCCCACTCTATCTCTCCCCCTTTCTCTCTCTCTCTCTCTCTCACTCATTCTCTCTCAAATAAATAAATAAAATCTTTTTTAAAAAATTTTTTAAAAAAGATTTTATTTATTCATTTGACAGACAGAGATCATAAGTAGTCAGAGAGGCAGGCAGAGAGAGAGTAGGAAGCAGGCCCCATGCAGAGCAAAGAGCCCGATGCGGGACTCGATCCCAGGACCCTGAGACCACGACCTGAGCCGAAGGCAACGGCCCAACCCACTGAGCCACCCAGGCGCCCCTAAATAAATAAAATCTTAAAGAAAAAAGCTTATAGTATAAAAAAAAAAACCCAAAACTTATAGTATCAATAAGCTGCTCATCAGACTTACAAGCCCTTATCCACATTATCTTCCCACCCCAGACACAATGAACCCAAACCTGCAATTTAACAAAAATCTTCAGCACATAAAAGTTTTACAAGCATTACTGTAAACTTTTACATTTGCAGACCCACTCAGATACCTATACGTACATTGTAGCTATCCGTGCATCTATCTAGATATACACAGAAACATCTGTATGAATGGAAATGGAAGTGTGTAGAAAGGTCTGGAATTACATGCACTAACTGCCCACAGAGGTTGATGTTGAGGTGAATGGCTTTTGAGGAGAATGTGGTGACAGGTAGGGGATTGAGAACTCAAGGGGGAATTTCACATTTTACCATCCATCCTTCTGGATTGTTCATTGATTTAGTCTACAGGGAGAACCTGGTAATGTATTACTAGGGTAACTTAAACTTAAATATTAAGATCGCACAAAACGGAAGACATGAAGACAGGAAAAGCTCGCTCTCTGAGGGCACCTGGCTGGCTCAGTTGGCAGGGCGTGGGACTCTTGGTCTCAGGGCTGTAAGTTCAAGCCCCACTTTGGGTGTGGAGACTACTTTAAAAAACATGTCTTAAAGAAAATAAATAAAAGAAAAGCTCACTTGACAAATAACGCGTGCATGTGTCTCTGTCCTCCCTCTGTGCCAATGGCTGACAACAAGCTCTGATTTAGCAATTCTCCGTGGAGGGACGTGCTCTTCAGAATTGCTCACGCATGTGTCAAATGATGTCCAGCTAAGGTTAGTCAAGGGAGCATTGTTTGAGAGAGCCAAAGATCAAAGACCATCTAAACGTTCGCCGGTCGGCAGGGAACGGTTACATAGACTTAGTGGAACACTATGCAGCCGTAGAAAAGATCAGTGGGCTCTGGATATACGGAGATGGCGCAACAGCCAAGATAAATGGGTAATGCAAGGAGGAAAAGACCAATCTGTACGGTATGTTAACATTGTGTCAAAAAGGGGATAAATAGAATATATATTTCTATTCACTTATGTATGCACAATCGATCCCTCAGTATTATCCTCTACAAAATAAAGTAGTTGGGGTCGACGGTAAGAAATAGGGAAACAGGTGACTGCAGGAAAGCAAGGAGACTTTTTGCTGTTTGCTATACTTTGTGATTTTTGAACCACTTAAAAGCATTGCCTATTCAAAACTTTACTAAAACAAGAACAAAACAAAACAAACAGAAGCTTCTAGGGTTCTCTTTATTCCTCTGAGAATCCTCACTCATGGGAACTACATCTGGGGAACTCATTGTGAACCTAATAACCCAGGGGCTTGGTTTCCCATGAAAAGAAAGCTGCTTTTCACAGGAGGAGAGGGATATTCTCCATCCTAAGGGGACACGTTTCCCGCCCCCCACCCTCCATGGCGCCTTCATTGGCATCTCATCCTTTGCTGCTCTCATTTTATGGGGCTCGGCCTTTTTTCTTAAAGATCTCACCAACTTTCTTTAAAGAGTACTGGAAATAAAAATTTCTGTAATTTTGCTGTTAAAGCATCTCCCCATCCCATTTTAAGAAAGATTAAAGATCTTCTAGTATAAAAATGATGAAGAGGAAAAAGCTGGTCTCACCGGTTCTCCTCCCACCCTGACTACTAAAACAAAACTAAGAAAAATGAAAGAGACTAGAAACTGTTGACAAGGAAAATGGTGTCAAAATCAGAACATTTCATGTCATTTCCAGGGCTTGGGGGGCGGGGGGCAGAAAACAGGTCCCCTGCAAAAGCCCCCTGTCCCAGGACCCAAGAAACAGAATTTTTCAAAAAATGGCATGTACTTATCCAATACTTTCCAGAGTACAGAAGCCAGAAACACCTTGTTGCTTATGAGTAATTTCCTTGTCTTTCCCACACTTTCCTGAGATCTGAATTATGCTTGAGAAGAAAGAAGAAAACAAGGCAGAAAATAATGCTTGTTTAGTTAAGTATAATCAGGCTAAGGAAGTCTTCCCAGAAGGAGCATAATTCACTAGTTTCCAGTTTATAGAAGAAATCCCCAAACAAAGGACTTTGGTGAAAGGATCAGTCTTGAGCCCACCATAACTTAGCATACAATGGGACAGCTTAGTAAAAGAGGTTTCCAAGGGCCATGATGGTTATCGAGGAGCACCCAGAGAGAGGGAGGGGAGAGAGAGAGAGAAAAAGAGAGAGAAAAGGAATAAACTTTTGGAATGTTCCCAACTATCTTCGTAGTTAGCATTCATTAATGCATAAAAGGTTTCTTATCAGCTTGAGTCCCACCCATTTTCCAAAATCAGAAGCTTCGGTCATCTCTTAAAGGGTCAACAGAGGTCCTTCCCTTTGGTCTCGATTTGTAAATTCATATTAATGCTTTTTCCATGAATGTCTTAAGGAATGTTTTAATGAATGTCTCATTCTTTATGTTAAATGCTCAGGAATAATAAAACAGCCCTTTAAACTTTGCTATATTATGTTACTATATAGTACATATTGAAGATAGATACACATAAGTTTTGAACATTTCAAAAATTAACTGTTCAATGATTGATTTTGTTAAGAATGGAATATTCTGCTCTTCAGATGGAAAGACCCCTAAGAACTGCATAATTCAGTAGCGGGTGGCAGTTAGCACGATGATACATTTCACAGTTATTTATGAGTTCTATAGTTTTCTTTGGCTTCTGCAAAGCTCGTAGGACCTTGATCTAGTGCCCCAGCAGCCTGTAAAGATAACCCCGAAAGCAACCCCGGGCTTTCTAGTGGAACTGACCCACACGTAAATACTCACTTAGGTGTATTTGCTACTCATCGTAAAGCACATTTCTCATTTCTCCTTGTCATTTGTCCATTGTAGCCTCAGGAGGTAAGGGTGAGGCTCAGAAGGGCGGGGGCTTGGGTGCAGGTGTGGCAACCAATCTTCAAGTATTTCTTAATCTTCCACTGAATGCAAATGCTTATGTGATAAAAAAGAAATATAAAACAAAAATCCCTTTACCAGATTGCAAATGATCATTGTGGATTAGGTTAGCAGGGTGTATAGGGAAAGATTCTTAACCCTGAGGCATTATAAGAAAAATGCAAATATAAATTCCTAGGAGATACCTCTTTTTTTTTTTTTCCATTTATCAGATGAGTAGATACCAAAGTTTGATAACACTGTCTCTGCAAAGTGTGGGGCAACAGGCTCTCTCATACATGGCCTGGGTGGGTGGGAGTTAAAACTGGCTCAACCTCCCTGAGGGGTATTTGGAAACATTTTCTAAAATAAAAGATGTTCATATCCTTTGACCTAATAGTTATTCTGCTGGAAACTTATCCTCCAGATCCACACTGAACACATGACAAATGATGTACGAACAAGGAAATACACTGCAACATTGTATGAAAGCCAAATAATGGAAACAACCAAAAAGTCCATTAGAGGAAACTGTCAAAATAAGTTACGGTCATCTATAATATGGCATCGAGGTTCTACAGCTGGAGGCAGCTGTGTGTACTGGTATGGAATATTCTATCAGGGGTAGAGCGAAATGAAAAAAGCCCCCACACCGTGTCTTAGATGCTACCAAATCAGTTGAGAAGCAAAAAAGTATTAGGTTGAACCATGGGAAAGTGCCAATATTAAACCGTTTTTGACATGTACACACGAAAACGTGTTATGATTCAATATTTTTTCCATATATATTTTTTTACTTAAGCTTTTAATTTTGGGATATGTGTAGATCCATACGCAGTTGTAAGAAATCATACAGAGAGATGATAGCTGGGTGTACTCTACGTAGTTCCCTTAAATGGTAACATCCTACAAAACCAGAGTACAATATCATAGACAGCTGTTAATTCTGATACAATCAAGACACAGGATCCTTCCTGTTGTCCATTTGTGGCCACACCCACTTCCCTCCCTCCCCACTCTCCCTGAGGCAGGGCAGTAGGGGGAGGTGGGGGAGGCTGGAGGGGGAGAGGGGGAGAGGGGGCGAGGGGGTGAGGGGGTGGGTCAACTGATCTGTTCTGCATTTCCATAGTTTTGTCCTTTCTAGGAGTCACATAAATGGAATCATATATTATGTAACTTGGGGGGGGATTTGCTTTTTTCACGCATGTAATTCTCCCGGAGTTTCACCCAGGAGGTCGAGGGGATCAGCAGCTTGTTCCTGTTCAGTGCTGAATGGTACTCCGCGGTACGGCCGCGCCACAGTTTCCCCATTCACTTGCCGAGAAACGTCTGTGTTGTTTCCACTCCAGGCGGACAGTGAGTGAAACTGCTGGAGATATTCACATACAGTTTTTTGTGTGAATGTTAAGTTTTCATCTTGCTGGAATAGATGCCCTGAGTGGCTGCTGGTGCCCAAGACCACTGGCCTCAGAGCCTGAAGAACTTTCCAGTATTTGACCCTTTGACGCTCTGAGCTTCGAGCGCCTCTTTGAACAGAGGGCAGCCCCACTCGACGGGGCAGCTGCGAGGGCTGGGGGAAGCAAGGGGGTGTGCATGTTGGACTGTTCCTTCCTTCCCTCATAGTCCATAGGTTATCAGGGGATGGACGGGGCTGCAGGCAGAGGGAAGGAAGCCCGAGGTCCAAGGAACTGGCTGGCTTCATCCAGGAGCTGGTCACCGGGGTGAAGGGGGAGCCATCAAATTGGCCTTTGCCAGCAAACCTTAAACAGGAAGGTATTAGGCTCAGGAATTGTCCACTGGTCTCGGGGTGGGCGGACACAGCTATGACAGCTGGTCACGAAGGCCACCCCAGCTAGGCAGCCTGCCCTCCCAGGGGCTCTGCCAGCGCAGGATGAATCCTGGCCCTTGGTGACAAGACGCCCGACTAGGAACGGTGTAGATGTGACAGAGAACACATTTTAACAGCCCCAGAGAGGTAGAATTATCACAGAGTGGTGTAAAAGGAGCAAAATTATTTTGGATAAACCATGAAGGAATTTTATTGCCCAGTGACATTATAAATCAAGTTCTCTGTAAATGCAATAAAACAATTGTTTAGTCTGCATGATTCATACCACAAACCTTAGGATTCTGGGTTTTGATCTTATTGCCGCAATAAACTGTCTAGACAGCAATTAACAAACTGTTTTGCCTTCAGATGTTTGGAGCGCCGGTCCAGCGGGAATCGGCACTTAGGAATACAGGGGCTTTTTCCTGGCTCCTATTAATTATCGGGTTGGGGTGAGTGGGAGAAGCTCCAATCTTGTCAGAACGAGTCTCCGAGAGTGTCATCTCTCGAGTACTGTGTTTCACCAGGGAACGCTGGCATTTGGGCAGGAAACCTTAATATTCAGACTTCTCTTCAACCTTGGCTTGTTATTGTAACATCACTTTTAGAAAAAGGTTGTCTGAATTAAGCTTTTTATTTATTTAAAGATTTTATTTATTTATTTCACAGACAGAGATCACAAGCAGGCAGAGAGGCAGGCAGAGAGAGAGGGGGAAGCAGGCTCCCTGCCGAGCAGAGAGCCCCATGCGGGGCTCGATCCCAGGATCCTGGGATCATGACCTGAGCCGAAGGCAGAGGCTTTAACCCGCTGAGCCACCCAGGCGCCCCTGAATTAAGCTTTTTTAAAAGTTAGCAGTATGGGGGATCTTGGTGGCTCAGTGGGTCAAAGCCTCTGCCTTCGGCTCAGGTCGTGATCCCAGGATCCTGGGATCGAGCCCCGCATCGAGCCCCGCATCGGGCTCTCTGCTCGGCGGGGAGCCTGCTTCCTCCTCCTCTCTCTCTGCCCACTGCTCTGCCTCCTTGTGATCTCTCCCTCTGTCAAATAAATAAATAAAATATTTTTTAAAAAGACAGCATGGAAAGTCTAAAGCAGATACCTCAGATCCTATGGGATGAGAGAGAGAGAGAGAGACTGCATTTTAACAGTGACAGGTCTGTATCAACCGAGGGCTCCCTAATGGGCAGGTGCCCGACACGCAATTTAAGTTGGTGTCATGAGGAGTGCCCTGGAGACAACCTGAGACTCCGAAAGACAAGTTCCTTTGCCCAGGGTTTCAAAGCTATTAAAATGAGTTCTCTTTGGTTCTGCTGCCCTCCCTCTTACTAGCGGATCACACAGTCTAAACGGAAGGAGAAGGAATTCCTTCACTTGGTTGATGACTCTGTGTCACATGTCCTTGGCTTTCCAGTAACTGACGGATGGATGTCCCTCCATGTGCATGTGGAGTGGGCTGTAGCATTAATGGTAAGAGAGGAAAACGGGAAACCACCTAAATGTCAATCAATAGGGAATTAAACAATGAAGCCGGCGCGGCGGGGGGGGGGGGGGGGGGGGGACCAAATTACAGAAATATTCTGGCATAGCGAAAGAGAAAGAGATGAGTTTCTATGAGCTGACTTTGCAGGCTTCACATATATTACTGAGGGGTCAGAGCAAGTTGTAAGACAAAACATCGAAAACACAAAATAGTGCTATATGTTCTCTGTAGATGCATAATTCTGTATGGACATGCATTGAAAAAAGTTCTGGAAACCTACATTCCAAATTGATGGCTGAGGTTTTAATGGGGGGGGGGAGGGAGGAAAAGAAGTTGGGTCAGCAGGTTGGCAAAGGGGACTTTAGCCTTATTTATGTTTTAGGTTAAGTTTTTTCGTTTTGGGTTTTTGGAGTTTTTGTTTTATTTTGTTTTTTGCAAAGAGAATATGTTCATGCATTATTAGTGAGCTTAAAAATTAAAGAAAAGAAGAAAGCCCATCTTTGGAAGAATAGCTACATAAATGATAACCCAAAAAACCCTCAAAACAGAATGCAGCATGAAAAATAATGAGGCAGAGCCAGATCCAGACTCTGCTGAAATCCCTCCAAATCCCAATATCAAGCAAAAGGAGCAAGTGCAGAAATGCTTTATATGAAGTGACTGTATTTGTGTAGAAGAAATTCTAGAAGGATATATACGATAGTTTTATTCTAGAACACTCTAGAATACACGTCATTAAAAAAAGAAGAAACAGAATTACCTATGCATTTTCATATTTGAATGAATATTAAAAACAAAGAAAAAAAATTTTTTTTTTTTTTAAACAAAGAAAATTTTTAAAAACCAACACCTGGCATTGAATTGAGGTTACTGGAGACCGACACTGTGACAATGCTTCCCAACAGCCCTTCGGGGTGTAAAGAATTTCTTTTTTTTTTTTTTTAATTAAAAAAAAATTTTTTTTTAAAGATTTTATTTATTTATTTGATAGACAGAGATCACAAGTAGGCAGAGAAGCAAGTAGAGAGAGAGGAGGAAGCAGGCTTCCCGCTGAGCAGAGATCCCGATGTGGGGCTCGATGCCAGGACCCTGGGATCATGACTTGAGCTGAAGGCAGAGGCTTTAACCCACTGAGCCACCCAGGCGCCCCAAGAATTTCTAGTCTAACTTTACAGAGGAGGAAACAGAGGCACAAAGGTGAAATCAGTAGTCTAAAGCCACACGGTGTCAGAATCAGAGGCCCAGGCTGATCGAATCTGGAGCCCACAGGCATCGTCATGCTCTCTGCTGCGTCTTGGCTCAGGGGGACTCCACCCGGTCCTGGTCAAGGGTGAGTGCAAATCCTGAGCAGAATGGTCTCTAGAAGGGACATTCATGATCATCCCACCTACTGAATGGACTGACAGGATGCTGAGGTCTGGAGAGTCTATGTGAGTTCTACGGTGGGTCACACAGGGACAACCAGGGGCAGAATCCAGTTTCTACCTAGGCTCTAGCCTTTTATGGCCTTTCAAAGGCCACAAACAAATTTGTAAGTTGGAACCCCTTTGTACGCCCATACAATGGTTTGTTGTTCTTTTGCTTTGTTTTGCTTTAATTCTCCAAGCTCCATACATATGGTGTTTGGTTTGCAAAGCAATGGAAGGAGAACCTCCAGATTTGTTCCCGGCAAAGGTAACACTGAAGACATTGGATGTGTTTTGTTCTTCTTTAGCTTTTGTACATACTTTGGGAAAAACTCTGTTTACAGACAAATCTTTCATTCATTTACTCATCCATTTTCCAGCATTAGCATATAACGGCCTAGCACGTTCACTCAGGAGTCAGCAGAATCTAGTGTCATTTGGGGCTTGTGATTAAACCTTCTTGAAGATTCTTTTCCATATATGGAAAACGGTGGGATCATTAAATCAAATGATCTGTGTGAACTGCCTGGTATATAATAAGGGCTCAAAAATGTTCACTATTATTATCTATCATTCATGCATTCATCTACCCAGTATACTTACTGACCATCCCTCCCTCCATCCATCCATCCACCCACATTTCCTCCTTCCTTTTATGCATTCATCCACTCATCAATCCACATTTCCTTCGTTTTTTTTCTTTCCACTCTCCTTCCTCCCAGATGCATCCATGCATCCATGCATCCATGCATCCATGCATCCATGCATCCATGCATCCATGCATGCATGCATGCATCCATCCATCCATCCATCCATCCATCCATCCATCCATCCATCCACCCACTCACTTATTGATGCTTTCCTTGCCTGGTGCTGGCTGCCAGATCATTGAGATTACAGAGACAAACAGAACATAACCTCTGACTCCACAGAGACCCCAGTTTAGATGCAAACGCAAAATTGGGCCTCTGGCTCTAGGGAACATTCAGTCCTGAAGGGAATAGAGAGAGAAAACCTGGGAAAGTGTTTATTTCTAGTCTTTTGCCTCAGCCTCCAGGGAGCTGCTGTTTTTTATCCTGGCCCTTAACCAGACATGGACATTGGTCACCAGCCCTGTCCTTATGAGGATCGATGCCTATCAGGAGAGACCAAGAAAGCAGCATGAAGGGGCACGTGGCTGGCTCAGTCAGTGGAGCACGCAACTCTTGGTCTCAGGGTCATGATTTTGAGCCCCATGTTAGGGTAGCGATTACTTAAACCAAAACAAAACAAAAACCTAAGGGTGTTGGCTCAACACCCTCCTGTGGCTCCCACCTCACTTGGAATAAAAGCCAAAATCTTGACTGTGATGTACAAGACCCTATGTCATTTGCCCTCTCCAATCTCCCTGATGTAATTTCCTGCTGTTCTTACTCTTGCTCTCTCCATTCCACCACACTTGCCCCCTTGCTGTTCCTTGAAATCCTCAAGCAACTCCAGCCTCAGGACCTTTGCACTTGCTGTTACCACTGTTGTTCCTTTCTACCAGGTATCTGCATGGCTTGCTCCTTAATTCTTGCAGGTTTTTATGCAAACCTCAGCTTCTAGAGATATTTCCCCAAGCCATCCTACATACAATTTTATGCCCCTTCCATGCTTCCTATAATTCTTTCCTATTTTTTTTCTTTAGTGCTTATCTCTATAAAATTTGCCACATATTTAACTTCCTTTTAAGAGACCTAGTTATCTTCTCAAATAGAATGTAAGCTTCATGAGGAATGGGATTTTTCTGTATTATTCACCACTCCCTCCCCTGCATCAGAAATATTATTGCATCAATAAATAGTTCCTTGATAAGTAAATTCTGATTGTGCAGATGAAGAAACTGGGTTTTCACAGAGGTTAAACAGCTTGCCTAAAGTCACACGGTGGATTTGAACCCAGGCGGTCAGACCTCAAAATGCAATTAAGGCCACTTACATCCCCCCTCTGTACCGATGCTTTGGTTCATGCAATGGAAAACTCCCGGGGTCCAGACTCTAGGGTGCATGGCGACTCCTCAAAAAGTTAAGCAGAAACACCACACAATCCAGCAATCCCACATCTGAGTATGTACCCCAAAGCATTGGAAATAGAATCTTGGAGAGATATCGGCACACCCATGTTGACTCAGAGTTACTCACAGCGCTGAGAGGGAAAGCAGCCTACATGTTTAAGGAGGGATGACTGAAGGAAGGAAAGCTCCATCTCTCTTACGTACACGCAGACACATGGACACACATGGGAATATTACTCAGCCTTTCAGAAGAAGAGAATCCTGTAATATACTGCAGTCTTGATGAGCCTTGAGGATACCATGCAAAAGTGAAACGGGCCAAAGAAGGACGAATACTGCATGTTTCCACTTATCCCATGAGTGCACAGAGTCGCCAAACTCATAGAAGCAGAAAGTGGAACAGCAGTTACGGGGGGCTGAGGAGAAGGGGGCGGGGAGAGCTGCTCTTCAGCAGGTATAAAGTTTTTGTTATACAAGACGGAAGAGTTCCAGAGACCTGCTGTACAACGTTGTGCTTACAGTTGATAGGACTGTACTTTGTACTTAAAGATATATTAAGAGAGTAGATCTCGTGTTATTGTTTTTAACCACCACAAAAAGAAATTACCAAAACCCCCACAAAACCCTTCTAGGCTGCAGGTATGGCTGAATCCAGGGTCTCGGGCTGGGTCATCAGGTTCTGACCTCTTCATCTCTGGATCTGCTTTTCTGGCTCCTTCCAGCCAACTCAGGAGGAACCCCTTGGAGGGTCAGCTCGCAGGCTGTGCCCTGAGCAATCCCAGAAGACATGCAGGAGATTCTCTTTCCCGTGAGTTTCACCAGGAATGTCAGGATTGCCCTCTTGGGGCCCACGTCCATCCCTAAATGGACGCCCTGGCGCAGGGGCTGCTGCAGATCAAGGGTGGGCCCACCACAGCCACAGGTTGTTTCTGGACAACTTGTGCTCTAAAGTGGTTTCTGCATTTCTAAATGGCTGGAAAAAGAATCAGAGGATTCTATCTCATGACCCCTGAAAATGATAGGATATTCAAATTTCAGTGCCCCTATGTACAGTTTTACTGGAACATATTTCCCCCTGGGGGGTGGGGCTGCTCTGGCGCCCCAACAGCAGAGCAGGGTAGTTGTCCACTCAGCCCGGTCAAAGGTCTGGTGCAGTGGTGTGGTGGGGTGAGGTCAGGGGACTCCAGGTCAGATGCAGGGACCAGCCAGGGGCTGACACCCAGTGCCACTATGTTGGTGTTAGTTGAGGGTATAGATGTGATTGCCGTGACAGGGACACATAGTCACTGAGGTTGGAACTAGAGCGTAAGGAGTGGCTTTCTCCCACGCCGACCTCCAGCACTGGCTGTCCAGACCTGGGGCGGCATCTCCACTCCCTGGGTCCTGCCTTCCATCTTGCTGCTGTATCTGGGGCCATGCCTTGTTGCCAGGTCTGGTGGGCTGTCCTCTGCATCCCCACTCCTGCCGATAGGAAGGGAAGAGGGTGAAGGGGGGGCAGCCCCAGGAAAAGTTGCAGTGGAAGCTTCTCAGGCACACCCACGCACATCTCCCTGACCTAAATCTAGTCACGGGACCACACAGGGGTCTGTGCGCTTCGCGGAGGACAGCTCGGGCTCCTCTCTGCTACCTCTAAGATGTGGAGGAAGAACTAGCTGACTCCATCACAGCCTTCTCTGGGCTTGATGCCATCCCACGTCCCATTGTGTGGATGCCTGAGTCCCTCGTTGTTCCTGCTTTCCTTCTGCTGGGAGGACAGCTCCAAGGCTGCAAGAGGCTGGGCTGGTGGTGCACAGGGGAGTCTCTGGGATGACCCTCTGCTTCTCTAGCCGGAGGAGGTGGGTCCCTGGGGAGAAGTGTGGGAAGACCCAGGGTGGCCTCTTCACGTGACTACTTCTGGTCTGAGACCTTGGATCCAATTAGGAAAAACCCCAGAAGTCTATCTCCCAGAAGATCAGACTCCTCGGGACAGGCAGAGAATACTGCCTTGACCCCAAACCAATGCCCCTGGTTCCAGCTGGATTCTCTTGCCTCCAGCTCTCCACCCAAGCTCTCCCTGGAATGCTCTCCTCTGACTTATTTTCTCCCCCCACTTTTATCTCAGTGACAAGTGCTCAGTGACAGCGACAAGTGCTCAACTCAAGGCAGAAAAGTTCCCATAATACAGAGATGAGATGACCTTTAATGTCATTTCCAACTCTAAGATTCAGTGGTCCAGAGAGTCTGGTGTCCACAGAGTCAACACATTCATTCCCACTCCCCCATGGACACGTACTGTTGAGTTTAACTGGAGACGATGAGCTCCAGTAGGAAATAAGACCCCGCAAATGGGGGTGAGGCTACGGGGTAGAACTTACTGGTAGCGTACAGATTGCCGGGACTCCCAGAGTTCTTCTCTTCCCCATCACACCCTCCATCAGTGGTTCTCAACCCTGGGAGGATGTACTTGAGAAGGACCAGAGAAACTTCTAAAAATCCTTATGCCTGAACCTCACCCCTAGACCAATTAAATTAGAATCCCTGGGGCAGGGCCCACCCATCAGTATTTCTAATGCCCCCCACCCGGGTGATTCCAAAGCATTCCAAAGCTGACATCCACTGCCTGGTGGTCTTATCCATCTCTGTGGGTTCAAAATGCAGATGATGTCAGCTGTGACCACTCTCGAGAGTTCCAGCCCTGCTTATCACATTCCCCGACATCACCATTCAGATGCCTCATAGACATCTCCCCATGCAAGATTAATCAACATGCCCCGACCTGCCTCTCCCCAGTGGGCTCCATCTCAGGGACCAGCATCACCAGTCACCCCCTGATTTCAGAGCAAAAGCTGAGCCATTTCCTTGATTCTTCTCTTCATCTCACCACCCATAGCCCACCTGTTAGGAACTCCTGCTTTCTGTATTTCAAATTACACCCCTGTTGGGATCCCTCCTCGCCCTCTCCCCAGCTAGCTTTCTAAGAGCTCCCCCACCTCCTCTTTTGAACCTTTCTAGTCTGGTCTCTACCAGCAGCCACAGTGAAATCTAGTAAAAATGAAACTTGGCATGAAAAGATGCTCGGCACGATTTAGTCACTGGGGAAATACAAATTAAACCACGAGGAGATGTCACCGTAGACCCACCCACTAGAACAGCTAAAATAAAAAAGATGGATCACAGCCCACATTGGAGAGTCGCGCATAGCATCTGAAAGCCTCAGGTGCAAGAATGGCTAGAATAAAAAGACTGACACTATCAAATGCCAACAAGGATCTGGAGTAACCAGAACTCTCATACGTGGTGGGGGAGGGGAGGCCAAAGGGGGCAAACACGTTGGATAAATGTTTAGATGTTTCTTAGGATGTGAAATGTACATCTACCTTATAACCTTAGCGGTTCTCCTCCTAGATGCTTACCCAAAGATAGGAAAAATGTTTCCACGAGATGTTCATAGCTGCTTGGCTCTAATGTCCCCAACCAAAACCCACGCCAGTACCCATCAGCAGGAAAATAGATGAACCATCAGAAGTACGTTCACACATTGGAATATTCCTCATCAACACAAGAAATGAATTACTGGTATAAGCAATGGTGGGAGTGAATCTTATAGACATTCCACTGAGTGAAAGGAGCTGGACATACAGGATGATTTCATTTATATGAAATGAGTTTCTGGAAAAGGCAAAACTAACCCATGATGGTTAACCCAAGTGCTGGTGGGAGGGTGAAGGGGGAATGGTTGGAAAGAAGCATCAGGGAACTTTCTGGAATGATGGGAAAAAATCTATATCTTGTTTTAGGTGGTGACTATAAAAGTTTAAGTTAATTGAACTATTGTTTTATAATAATATTGTGTAATTTTATCAAATGTCAATTACACCTTAAAAAAGTAACCCAGGGCCCCTCACTCCTCTGCTTAAAGTCCTCCAGGGACTTCCTTTCACTCTCAGAACAAAATCCAGAGCACCTGCTCTGGTCTTCAAAACCCTGTACAAGCTGGCCTCCCCCCTTCTGACACTGTCTCTGTCACTCTGCCCCATGCTTACTCTCATCTGTTACACTGGCTCTCTTAAACTTTCTTTTTTTTTTTTAAGATTTTATTTTTTTATTTGACAGAGAGAGAGAACACAAGTAGGCAGAGCAGCAGGCGGGGGGGGGGGGGAAGCAGGCTCCCTGCTGAGCAGAAAGCCCCATGCGGAACTCGATCCCAGGACCCCGAGATCACGACCTGAGCTGAAGACAGAGGCTTAACCCACTGAGCCACACAGGTGCCCCAGTAGGTGTTATTCTTATCCTCACTTTGGGATGAGGAAATGGGGACTTAGAAATATTGGCCGATGTCACCCAGCTATAAGACGCAACCTACGTCTGTTTGTTGCTAAAGCCAATGTCCTCAGCCACTATGCTACTTTTTCTCTTTCAGATATAAATATTTTGGGATGCCTGGGTGGCTCAGTTGGTTCACTGTCTGCCTTCAGCTCGGGTCATGATCCCAGGGTGTTGGGATCGAGTCCTGTATCTGGCTCCCTGCTCAGTGGGAAGCCTGCTTCTCCCTCTGCCTGCTCTGCCTGCTGCTCCCCCTGCTTGTGCTCTCTCTCTGACAAATAAATAAATAAAATCTTTTAAAAAAAACCAATTTTATTTCATTTTTCAAAAAGATTTTATTTATTTAAGAGAGAAAGAGAGAGAGCATGAGTCGGGAGAGGGGCAGAGAGACAGAAGGAGAGGGAAAGCAGACCCTCCGCTGAGCGGGGAGGCTGATGTGGATCATGACCCGAGCTGAAGGCAGATGTTCAACCGACTGAGTCACCCAGGTGCCCCTTAAATATAAAATTTTGAAAAGTATCTTTTAGGAAGTCGTATCTAAAGGGTTAAGAAATCAAGTTTATAGTCAAAGGCTCACCTTTTTTTTTTCCTCACCAATTTTCCACCTTTATTGAGATATAACTGATGGATAACATTGTCACTAATTAACATTTTGCCACATTTGCTTTATCTTCTCCCTTTCTTTTTATTCTATGACAGTTGCTTTGCATAATGCAGAGCATTCCTATTTTATTGTATTAAACGATTTTATTTACTTATTTATTTGTTTATGAAGATTTTATTATTTATTTGAGAGAGAGAGAGAGAGAGCAGGATCCCGGAGGTAGGGAGAGGAAGAAGCAGACTTTCAGCTGAGCAGAGAGCTTGATGTGGGACTTGATCCTAGGACCCTGAGATCATGACCTGAGCTGAAGACAGAGTCTTTTTTTTTTTTTTCCTAAAATAGACTCTTAATGACTAAGCTACCCAGGTGCCCCAAGCATCCTTTTTTTTTTTCCCCAGAGTTTATGTATTTATTTGACAGAGAGAGAGATCACAAGTAGGCAGAGAGGCAGGCAGAGAGAGAGGGGGAGGCAGGCTCCCTGCTGAGCAGAGAGCCTGATGCAGGGCTCCATCTCAGGGCCCTGAGATCATGACTTGAGCCAAAGGCAGAGGCTTAACCCACTGAGCCAACCAGGCCTCCCACCCCAAGCATTCTTATTTTAAAGTTGGAAAAGCGAGAGTTTAAGGAGGTAAATAATTGCCTGACACTCTGAGTTTATTATAAAGGTGGGAACTGGGATTTGAACCCAAGTCTCTGTGTATTTATTACCTGGAAAACAAATACCTCTTTTAAAAAAATAAAATTTGAATACATGAAAAAAATCTTTAAGAGATACGATGAGTAGAAAGAATCACAATCATCACAATCCTACAACTGCTTATCTACCTACCACCCTGCTGTAGAAATGAAACATCGCCATGGAGTCGTCCAGATCTTACCCCTTAGCCTCTCTTCCAAAACCTTCTGTGTATTGAATTTTAGATCTTTTATTGCCTTGCTTTTTTTTTAAATAGTATGACTGCATAGACATATATCACTAAGCAATTATTTTGCATACTTTTTTGGAAATATACTGCATGCATTCCTTTTTTTTAAGTTTTTTTTTTTTTTTAAGACTTTATTTATCTATTTGACAGAGAGGGAACTCAAGCAGGGGGACTGGGAGAGGGAGAAGCAGGCTTGATGTGGGGCTCGATCCCAGGACCTTGGGATCATGACCTGCGCTGAAGGCAGATGCTTAATGACCGAGGCACCCAGGCGCCCCAAAAATAATACTTAAAAAAAAAGAAAAAGAAAAAAGAAGTCATTTTGTAACTCAAGTGTATAAAAACATTTTCCTATATTATATATTCCGCATTTGCCTTCCTCTTTTAAGTCTTCGATCACCCAGAATAGCTTTTGGTTTTGAGATATTCACCTACCATAAAATGCACCCTTTAGAATTGATTTTTATGTATGATATGAGGGTGAAATCTAACTTTATTTTTCTCCTTGGGGATAACTAATTATTTTGCATGACGTATTTATTTTATTTTATTTTACTTTATTATTATTTTTTTCAGTTTATTGAACATCAACTCCAGCTTCAGGCTGGGGATTTTCTCTGGGGAAGGGTGTAGGGAAATGAGATCATATAGGATGGGTGGGATGGCAGCTTTCTCTGTGATGACTTTTTTTCTTTTAAACACTGTATAAAAAAAGATTTGAGGGACGCCTGGGTGGCTCAGTTGGTTAAGCGGCTGCCTTCGGCTCAGGTCATGATCCCAGAGTCCTGGGATCGAGTCCCACATCAGGCTCCTTGCTCGGCAGGGAGGCTGCTTCTCCCTCTTCCTCTGCCTGCCACTCTGTCTGCCTGTGCTCGCTCTTTCTCTAACTAATAAATAAATAAAATCTTAAAAAAAAAAAAAAAAGATTTGAAAATAATTTGGTGGAGATCTACCATGCCTTATCGGAAACTCTTGGGACCAGATGTATTTCAAATTTAGAATTTTCTAGATTTTAAGGAAGGTAATATGGTGCATATGGCTGCATTATATAATGTTCCCACTGGGACCTCGGGACACCCCTAGAATCACTGATAGATTTGCAATAAAACATAAGTATTTCAAATCAGGTGAAATCTGAGGATTATAAATAGCCTCACATTAACTTCTAGTTTTCAGGGTTTTTTACATTTGCAATTGCAAATAAGGAATTTCGGATTTGTAGGTATTAAGTGTTATTAAATCTGGATGATATAAAACATATCTATCTGTTGTATTACTTGTTTGTCCTTCTCTGAATGTTTGAAATACTTCCAAATATAAGATCATTAAAAAATTAAAAAAAAAAAGATTTTGACAGGGACGCCTGGGTGGCTCAGTTGGTTAAGCGGCTGCCTTCGGCTCAGGTCACGATCCCAGCGTCCTGGGATCGAGTCCCACATCGGGCTGCTTGCTCGGCAGGGAGCCTGCTTCTCCCTCTGCCTCTGCCTGCCTCTCTGTCTGCCTGTGCTCGCTCTCTCTCTCTCTAACAAATAAATAAATAAAAATTAAAAAAAAAAAAAGATTTTGACAGAGAAAGAGAAAGAGAGAGCACAAGCAGGGGGAGCAGCAGGCAGAGGGAGTGGGAGAAGCAGGCTCCCCACTGAGCAGAGAGACGGATATGGGACTTTATCCCAAGACCCTGGGATCACGACCTGAGTTGAAGGCAGACGCTTAAGCGACTAAGCCACCCAGGCACCCTAAAACTTTTTTTTTTTAAGATTTTATTTATTGATTTGACACAGAGAGAGAAATCACAAGTAGGCAGGGAGGCAGGCAGAGAGAGAGGTGGGGGGAAGCAGGCTTCCCACTGAGCAGAGAGCCTGATGCGGGGCTCGATCCCAGGACCCTGAGATCATGACCTGAGCCGAAGGCAGAGGCTTAAACCACTAAGCCACCCAGGCGCCCCTTTTTTAAGTAGGCTCTATGCCCAACATGGGACTCAAACTCATGACCCCGAGATCAAGAGTCACAAGTTCTACTGAATGGGCCAGCCAGGTGCCCCAAGATTATTAGAACTTTTGCTAAAAGATCAGAAGAATCCTTCAAATGCGCCAACCTGGTAGTAAATGAAAAAAAAAAAAAAAAAGCATTTAAAAAACTATTTTAAAAAATGCATCATAGGTTCCTGGGTTGGATCTTGGAACAGGAAGATGACAATAATAGAAAAACTGGTGACATCCAAATGAGGTCTGTAGTTTATTTAGTAGCATTTTACCAACAGGAATTTCTTAGTATTGACAAAGATCCTGGAGAACGTGTTAACTTTGGGGGAACCTGGATGAAGGGCATACGGGAATTCTGTACCATCTCTGCAACTCCACTGTAAATTTATATTATTCCAAAACAAAATGTTTATTTAAAAAAGAAGAGGAATACCATATAGGGTTGGTGAAGGTATGGAATTAGGGACTATTTGGAACTCTCACATGTTGGTTTACAGAAGCATCAACTAGTTGAACCTTTTTAAGGGTATGTTAGTTTCCTAGGGCTGCCGTGACCAATGACTACCCATGAGGTGGTTTAAAACCCTGGGGATTATTCTCTCAGTGTTCTGAAGGCTGGAAGTCTGAAATCAAGGTGTGGGCAGGGCCATGCTCCCTCTGAAGGCTCTCGGAGAGAATCCTTCCTTGCTTCTTCCAGCTTCCTGTGGCTCCTGGCAATCTCTGGTGTTCCTTGGCTTGCCCCTGCACCGCTCCCATCTCTGCCTGTCTTCACATGATGTTCTCTTCTTGGGGCTCTGTGTCTCTTCTCCTCTCTTCACAAAGACACCAGTCCCTGGGTGAAGAGCCCATCCTACTCCCCTAGGATCTCATCTCAACTACTTACATCTATAATGACCTTATTTCCAAATAAGATCAATGTCTGAGGTTCTGGGAAGGAAAAGAATTTTAGAAGCACAGTAATCAATCCAGTACAGAGGGTGATTTAAAGGAAAATCCCATTCTTGGGGCGTCTGGGTGGCTCAGCCAGTCAAGTGTCTGCCTTTGGCTCAGGTCATGATCCCAGGGTCCTGGGATCGAGCCCCGCATCAGGCTCTCTGCTCGGCGAGGAGCCTGCTTCCTCTCCTCTCTCTGCCTGCCTCTCTGTCTGTTTGTGATCTCTCTCTGTCAAATAAATAAATAAAATCTTAAAAAAAAAAAAAAGAAAGAAAGAAAACCTTTGCTTTCGAATACGGCAGCCATGAGCTCTATGTGGCTCTTTATTTATTTATTTTTAATATTTTATTTATTTGACAGACGGAGGTCACAAGTAGGCAGAGAGGCAGACGGGGGGTGGGGGGAAGCAGGCTTCCCGCCTAGCAGAGAGCCCGATGCGGGGCTCGAACCCAGGACCCTGAGATCATGACCTGAGCCGAAGGCAGAGGCTTTAACCCACTGAGCCACCCAGGCGCCCCTCTATGTGGCTCTTTAAATTAAAACTAATTCTAATTAAATAATATTTAGCAATTTAGCTCCTCAGTCCTCCTAACACCATTTCGAGTGCCCAATAGTTGCTTGTGGTGCGTGGCTACTGTATTAGTGCAGATTCCAGAGCATTCTATCAATCTGGAAATCTCTCTACTGGCTAGCGCTGATTTAAAGCGTTGTCCGCCTCATTTGACAGGATTTTTACCCCGGGAAGGCATTCTTGCATTTTAAGTCTTCAGAGATGTCCAGGGGAGGTAGGCAGTGAATTCCTTCCTGTTAAGCTGCCACTCTGGAGAACAGGTTGCGTGTGATTCTGAGCTTATCACTCCGTGGACCTGCCACCCCGGTCCCCCCTGCATCTTACCATCCATTTAAAACATCCTCAGTCCATCCGATGAAGTATTCCCAGGTTCTGGTCGAACTGGTTTATGAAACCACAGTCTGAGAAGTCCAGTCTCCCAGGCGGCCAGGCCCTGCCTTTGTGTGGCCGTAATAAGGTTATTTATGGAGGATGGAGACCACTCTCAGGGAAGATGAAAGGTTTGATGATAAAGGAAAGCAGAAGCTCAGAGAAGCAGGTTTCTCCTTAGAGCAATGACTCTCCAGATAGGATAAATCACCCGGGACCATTAAACCATCACGAAGAGTGCTCGTAAACCTCCTCTCCAAACTCACAAAGCAGATTCTCTCCTGAGCGGCCAGTTGGGTGAGTGGGGCTCGCGGCTTTTCCCAAACCACCAGCTAGTCACAGTTTAACCCTACTGGGCTCTCTGCCCAGGACACTGAACCAGAAAATCACTTTCAAAGTCATTCTATAGGGTGCCCAGCTGTCCTCTTTGCCCAGGACCGTGAGATTTCATGGGACTTGAGATTTTTCAGGACGAAACCCCATAAAATGTCAGGCAAACCTGGACATATTCATCACCCCATTTCCTCTGTTCCTCACCAGGATATACTGAGTCCCAGGGCAGGGCAACATAATTTTTTTTTCATAGTTAGCCACCATTTATTGGGCTCTGCAATGTGTCTAGCAAAACAGCACTTTATCTCAAAGCTTCTTCGTTCCTATTTTCAGGCACAGAAACAGGCTCAGAGTGCTGAAGTGCCTTGGGTCCCACTGAGCTAGGGTCTGTGTCTCCATAGCTTGTATGAGACAGCGCAGATTGCTGACCATTTCCATCAATGTGGAAATTGGAATCTGGAAATCACTCTACTTTCTTACTCTGCCTCCAGCACAAACTGGGATTTCTGGAGTTTCCAGAAGCCTCCCACAAAAAGAGATGCAGAAGCCAGCACATTTGCTCCCTAGGATGGTAGGCGAATGCCTTGCGAGGGGTCAGGCTAGCAGCT
This sequence comes from Taxidea taxus jeffersonii, assembly GCA_003697995.1. Lineage (NCBI taxonomy): Eukaryota > Metazoa > Chordata > Mammalia > Carnivora > Mustelidae > Taxidea > Taxidea taxus. Next base: position 14,532 of record RCUC01162751.1, on the reverse strand, counting down.
GAAATGCATTTGTGTGTTAAAAAGTCAAGTCTAATTTTCGATAACTGTCTGGACCTTTTCACTGGCAAAGGCCAAGTTGGAAGGATGGTCCATAAATCACTCACAGATGTACCTAGGCAAAGGCTAGGCCATCGGCATCCCCCTCGCCCCAGCACCGGCGAGGACTGGAGCCAGGCTGAGCTGAGGTTCCCCCACCAAATTCAGAGCATTCTCGGAGTTCAGAGCACCTGCGACCACAGGGAAACCCTGGCCTCACCAAAGTCCTCTTCAGAGGTGAGATACGGGACAGCAGCCGTATCAGCTAATAGATCACTTTTATTGAGGGCTTACTATGTGCCAGGCAAGGCTTTATTCCATTCACTTCTCACATCTAACTATCTGTGAAATAGATAAGATTGTTATTTTAGCTCAGAGATGAGGATACTGAGGTGTGGGGAGCTCGAGAGACTGAACCGGAGCAGGGGGTCTCAACCGAGGGCAGTTTCACTCCCCATGGGACACATGGCAATTCTGGAGACATTTCTGGTTGTTGCAGGCTGGGGAGAAGTGCTCTCGGCATCTGGGGGAGAGAGAGGCCTGGGACGTTGTCCAACAGCCTACCGTGCACAGAAAGGGCCCCTTCTCCCCCCAACAAAGAATTTTTTAGCCGCTAATTTTCAATAGTGCTAAGGTTGAGAAACTGCTCTAAACCAAGGAAAGGCCCCTGCATCTTGGGGGACCCCTCACCCCAGAGTCTGAGTGAGGGATTCACCTGTAGTCCCATGCCTTGCAAGGGGCAAACCACACAGCTGGGGAATGACTTAGTGGGTCTCTCAGGTGGTTCCCGTTGAGCTCCATTGTTGCACGCCGGAAGATCCAGAAACAAGAACAGCTTTGAGGACTCAGAGGCAGTATCTTCTCCCTGTCCTGGGATTAAGGAGTATACTCCTCTTTTTAGCACAGACCCCTCTTTTTTTTTTTTTAATTAGTTGTGGCCCTAATAGAGGCGGTAGACTACGCAATAAATTAAAAGGCGTCAGAGACAGCTCATGAAAAGGCCCCAGCGTCACGATCACAAAGAAAAAGTTCAAAATAATATTTCGGGGGCGCCTGGGTGGCTTAGTGGGTTGAAGCCTCTGCCTTCGGCTCGGGTCATGGTCCCAGGGTCCTGGGATCGAGCCCCACATCGGGCTCTCCGCTCAGCAGGGAGCCTGCCTTCCCCCCTCTCTCTGCGCCTCTCTGCCTACTTGTGATCTCTCTCTGTCAAATAAATAAGTAAAATCTTTAAAAATAATAATAATAATAATATTTCCTAGCATGAAATGAAGCAATATAGGAATTAAGGACCTGGGGGGCATTATGTTTCTCTCCGGAGACTGAAGGTACTTTTGCCCAGAGCGGAAGGCGCTTTTCCACCGCAGGAGCCTAGCCTTGACTTCCCCGGATTCTTGTCAACACGAACATTTCAATGGGTCTCCCCAAGATGTGGGCTCTCCATTGTAGTTCCATTTTATGACATCTTTTTATATCCCAGAGGAGAGAATTCTGAATAAAAATGAGCAGGGCTTTTAGGGCTCCTTTTTATTATTAGCATTTGGTAAAAAACAACCTTAATGAGGTGTTAAGAGTCATCCTGCAGCCTATTGTGGAGGAGGCCTGGGTGCTCATAAAGTCCTGAAAAGCCACAGGGCAATTTACGACCCTCGCCTCCATACCACCCCTTCCTGGCCGAGCTTCCGAGGGAGCGTCTTTGCTGCCCGGGCGCTTCCTGCAATTTACACGCCCAAGAGGCTCGGGCCGCGTGGAATTAAACCTTATCAAACATCCCGAGGGTTCTCCCCGCCAGGCTGCTCACCTCTGGGAAACCTCGGTGGGTCCCCCGCAGTGGGACTCTGCACGTTCCTACTGAGTTTGGACTGAAAGCGTCTGGAGACTGTTCACACGCCTATCCTGGCTGGTGAGGAATTTAACAGGGAGGGCGTGAGAATCAGCAAAGCCAAGCAACTTTTGCTTCTCAGCAGGGAAAGGAGTTTCTGGACAAATAAATACAGTGGGTTTTTGTTTTTTTGGTTTTTTTTTTTGTTTGTTTGTTTTGATTTTTACTAATCAGTCAAAATTCTTTCTCAAATAGGTGTCTTTTAAGGCTGAGGGTTTTTTTTCCCCTCCCTCCAGAAAAAAGTGTGCTAGTGATGAGAAATAAAGCCAAAATATGTGCCAGATATCTCGGGTTTAATCTCACAATCAATACTTTGAAGGAACAAGGAAATAGATTAATCCTTCCTATCCTCCTCATTTGGGAAGCTTCATTGTTGTTTTTTTTAAAGAAAAACACATATGCCACAATATTTATTGACCCTTCTTGACTACTCAATTATATCTTTTAAGTGCATCTTAGTTACCTTTTCATCGTTATTAAATTGTAATATCAGCACTTTACACGGTCCCTATTTGATTTTCATAGTTCTTTTTAACAATACAATTTATTGTTAACTTGAAAATGCAGATAGATAGATAGATATCCATCCCTGGGTGAAATACGGAAAAGAAAAATGTATGAAGTATATATTTTGTCTTGCAAGATTGTATGGTGTTTCCAGGGTCCAATCGAATAAATAATTCATACTTGAAATGTCTATGTTTGGTTCCTAGATCTTCTGGGGGATATGAGGGGAGGAAAAAGCCCATAAGACTCGATGTTCCAGGGCGCCTGGGTGGCTCAGTGGTTTAAAGCCTCTGCCTTCGGCTCAGGTCATGATCTCAGGGATCGAGCCCCACTCCACGGGGAGCCTGCTTCCTCCTCTCTCTCTGCCTGCCTCTCCACCTACTTGTAATCTCTGTCTGTCAAATAAATAAAATCTTTAAAAAAAAAAAAAAAGACTCGATGTTCCAGAGTAAAAGTCCTATCCTGACACTTAGAAGTAGTGTGGTTTTGAGTCTTGACTCGTTGTCAGGGACCCCAAATATTTTTATTAGTAAAACAGAACTAATAATATCTATGTCCCTAATTGTTCAAGTATTATTTATTTTCACTGTAACTGAAAGTTATTTAATTGGGTATAAACTATAAGCTGGGTGCTGTGAATGTATCATGTCACTTAACTTCCAAAATAACGTATAAAGGGCGACGTTATCAGCCCCCCTACCATGTGACAGATGAAGATCCCGGACCATAGAGGGCTTAAGTGTCTTGCCCGTGGTTATACAGCCTCCAAGAGTGGTGGAGTTGGGATTTGAACCCAGAAACACCTGACAGCAAAAACTGTACCCCAAATCACTCCACGTAAAGCTGCCTCTCTGGGATGACATAAATGAGATTGACTATGTGCAGTAAAGTCATCTTTAAATGCCTGGTTGCATGTGGCTGTGACATCACAGATTTTTGAGGGTAAAAAGATAAAAAGGGATCATCTCATTAACAGCCCAGTTTTAGAATGATGAGGCTGGAAGCCTACCTTGTGTCACCAACTAGGAAAGATAGTCCAGATGAGACAAAAGATCCCCTGCTGCCTGTGAACATCACCCCAGTGCTGTGCTTAAATGCTCGGATTTGGCAGCCAGAAGCCTGGGTTCAAATTTGACATCCCTCGTTTACTAGCTGTGTGACCCAGGGCAAAGTACATAAATTCTTTATACCCTAGTGTCTCATCTATAAAATGCAGCTGAGAGTAAATGCAGGATTAAATGAGTTTAAAACATATAAAATGCTTAAGACAGTATCTGACACATGGTAACTTATATACTTATAAATGTATCACTATTCCAGCCACCAATAATAGTCTTAAAATCTGTGCCATTCCTACTAGATGAGTTGTACATACAAAGAAATCTATGTGTACCATTATTGACTCCATCCCCTGGTAAACCGTTAGGAATGGATGAACCTGTACAAGGTATCTTTGTATACCACGAAGCTAATCATTTTGCTGCCCAAGTAACACCTTGCCATAAGATATTTGCAAGTCTTATGTCTGATAAGGGACTAGTATCCAAAATATATAAAGCACTCTTACAACCTAACAATTTTATTGTTTTTAAGACAAATGACCCAATTAATGGTGGGCAAAAATTTCAATAGATAGTCCAAAGAAGACACACAAATGACCAATAATCACATGAAAATATGCTCAACATCGTTAGTTATTAAGAAAATGCAAATCAGGGACGCCTGGGTGGCTCAGTTGGTTAAGCAGCTGCCTTCGGCTCGGGTCATGATCCCAGCGTCCTGGGATCCAGTTCCACATCGGCAGGGAGCCTGCTTCTCCCTCTGCCTCTGCCTGCCACTCTGTCTGCCTGTGCTCGCTCTCTCTCTCTCTCTAACAAATAAATAAATAAAATCTTAAAAAAAAAAAAAAAAGAAAATGCAAATCAAAACCACAATGAGATATCATTTCATATCCTCTCGGGTGGCTATAATAATAAAAATACAATAGGAAGGTTGATAAAGATGTAGAAAAATTGGAATGGTCATACATTGCTGATGGGAAATGACGTAAATGGTGTAAAATGGTGCAGCCACTTTAGAAAACAGTTTCACGGATCCTTAAAATATTAAACATAGAATTTACATTGACCTAGAAATTCTATGTATAGGTATATAGCCAAGAGAATTGAAAGCATATATCTATACAAAGACTTATACATGAATGTTTATCACAGCCTTGTTGCCCATAGCCAAAAAGTAGAAACAACTCAAATGTCCATCTACCAGTAAATAGATAAACAAAATGTGGTACATGCATACAATGGGATATTAATACAGTTATGCAAAGAAATGAAGTGGACCAGTGGAATAGAGATAAAAAAAATCCCTTGTGTATGAGGTCAAATGACCTTCAACAAGGGTGCCAATACAATACCAGGGGGAAAAGATAGTCTCATCAATAAATGGTGTTGGAGGGACGCCTGGGTGGCTCAGTTGGTTAAGCGGCTGCCTTCGGCTCAGGTCATGATCCCAGCGTCCTGGGATCGAGTCCCACATCGGGCTCCTTGCTCGGCGGGGAGCCTGCTTCTCCCTCTGCCTCTGCCTGCCACTCTGTCTGCCTGTGCTTGCTCTCTCTCTCTCTCTCTCTAACAAATAAATAAATAAAATCTTAAAAAAAAATGGTGTTGGGAAAACTGGGTGTCCACAGGCAAAAGGAAAAAAAAAGGACTCTTATCTTCTACCACATACAAAAATTAACGCAAAATAGATCTATGTTTTAAATGTAAGATCTGAAACTATAAAACTCCCAGAAGAAGACATAGGGAAGGGACAACTGTGTGGCTTAGTCAGTAAAGCGTCTGCTATTGGCTCAGGTCGTGATTGATCCCAAGGTCCTGGGATCAAGTCCTGCATCAGGTTCCTTGCTCAGTGGGAAGCCTGCTTCTCCTTCTGGCTAACCCCCCCCCCCCCCGCTTATGCTCTCTCTCTCTCTGACAAATACACAAATAAAACCTTAAAAAAAAAAAAGAAAGAAAACACAGGGGAAAGCTTTATGACATTAGAATAGGCAATGCTTTCTTGGATATGACACCAAAAGCACAGGTAGCAAAAACAAAAATAGAAAATGGGGCCACAGCAAACTTAAAAACTTCTGCAGAGCAAAGAAAACAATCAACATGTTGATTCATTCTGTTGATTGACCTGATCATTCCGTTGATCGTTTTCTCCCAGATGGGAGGAGAGAAAGTGTTTACATGCCATATTTTAGATAAATGACTAATATCCAGAATGTATAAAGAACACCCGGGGCACCTGACTGGGTCAGTCAGTGGAGCATGTGACTCTTGATCTTGGGGTCATTTGTGAGCTGGAGCCCCACATTGGGCAAGGAGAGTACTTAAAAAACAAAACGAAACAAAAAAACCCTCCTACAACCCAATAATTAAAAAAACAAACTGATTTAAAATGGGCAAAAGGCTTGTATTTCTCCAAAGAAGATACACAAATGGTTAACAAGCATATGAAAAGATGCTCAACATTGCGAATCATCAGGAAAATGCAAATCCAAACCACAGTGAGATACTATCTCAGGCTCATTAGGATGGTCACTGTCAAAATGCCTGAAAATAATACGTGTTGGCAAGAATGTAGAACAATTGAAACCCTTACATACCATCGGTGGGATTGTAAAATGGGGCAGGCACTGTAAGAAACAGTATGAAGTTTCCTTAACAAATTACCACACGATCTAGCAATCTCCCCGCTGGGTATTTATCCAAAAAAGTTGAAAACAGGTCCTTGAAGAGATACATGCACACCCACATCCATTCCAGCATTATTCTCAATAGCCAAGATGTGGAAGCAGCCCAGATGTCCATTGACATTGCAATCAAGACAATGCGGTGTAGCCATATGATGGAGTATTATCTGGTCTTAAAAAAGAAAGGAATTCTGTCACGTGCTGCAACACAGATGAATCCAGAGGACATTATGCTAAGTGAAATAAGCCAGTCCCCAAATAATTCCATTCATATGAGGTATCAAAAATAGCCAACTTCAAGGGGTGCCTGGGTGGCTCAGTGGATTTGGCCTCTGCCTTTGGCTCAGGTCATGATCTTAGGGTCCTGGGATCGAGTTTCGCATCAGGCTCTCTGCTCTGCCTGCCTCTCTGCCTACTTGTAATCTCTCTCTGTCAAATAAATAAATAAAATCTTAAAAAAAAAAAAAATAGTAGGGGTGCCTGGGTGGCTCAGTGGGTTAATGCCTCTGCCTTCAGCTCAGGTCATGATCTCAGGGTCCTGGGATCAAGCCTTGCATTGGGCTCTCTGCTCAGCAGGGAGCCTGCTTCCTCCTCTCTGTCTCTGCCTGCCTCTCTGCCTACTTGTCTGTCAAATAAATAAATAAAATCTTAAGAAAAAATAGCCAACTTCATAAAGATAGAAAGTAGGCGTGCCTGGGTGGCTCAGTCGGTTAAGCATCCGACTTCAGCTCAGGTCATGATCTCAGGGTCCTGGGCTTGAGCCCCGTGACCAGCTCTGCATTCAGTGGGGAGTCTGCTTCTCCCTCTCCCCCAACTCTCCCCCTGCTCGTGCTCTCTCCCTTTCTTTCTCAAATAAATTAAGAAAATCTTAAAAAAAAAAAAAAAAACAGAAAGGAGAAGGGTGGTTGCCAGGGTCTGGGAGGAAGGGAAAACAGGGAGCTGCTATTCCGTGGGTACAGGGGTCAGTCCTGGAAGATGGTTCATCCTTGGGATCTGCTGTACCACAACGGCAGGTAGTCATCAACAGTGTAGGGGCACCTGGCTGGCTCATCGGGGGAGCGTGGGATTCTTTATCTTGGGGTTGTGAGTTTGAGCCCCAGGTTGGGTGCAGAGATTACTTAAAAATAAAATCTTGAAAAAATAAAACAAACAAACAAAAAAACCAAACTAAAACAACAACAGAAGAGAAACTGGTAGAAACAACAAAACAAGCAAGAAAGGATGAAGTGTTGATACAAGCCACAACATGGAGGAACCCTGAGGACAGGATGCTGAGCACAGGGGCCAGACACAAAGGACCGCATCCTGCAGGAATCCATTTACATGAAATAATCCGATCAGGCAAATCCAGACAGAAATCAGGTTACTAGTTGCCAGGGGCTGGAAAGAGCTGAGAACAAGGAGTCAGGGCTGATGGGTACCGTTTCTTGTGCCGGCTGGGGAAGAATGATGAAAATGTTCTCCAATTAGATAATGGTGATGGTTGCACAATTCTGTGACTATATGAAGAAAGCGCTGAAACTTACACTTTAAAAGGGCAAATGTTAGGGGCGCCTGCCTGGCTGTCGGTGGAACATGAGACTCTTGATCTCGGTGTTGTAAGTTTCAGACCCGCATTGGGTGTGGAGATGACCTAAAAAAACAAAATCTTTTCTAAAATAATAGATAAAAGGGTGAATTTTATGGTATATGAAGTGTGTGTGTGTGTGTGTGTGTGTGTGTGTGTGTGTGTGTGTGTATTTTTTAGGTAAGCTCTATACCCAATGTGAGGCTTGAATTCACCACTTGACCTTGAACTCCTGAGATCGAGCCCCGCATTGGGCTCCTTGCTCAGTGGGGAACCTGCTTCTCCCTTTCCCTCTGCCTGCTGCTCCCCCTGCTTATGCTCTCTCTCTCTCTCTCAAATAAATAAAAATAAAAATATTTTTTAAAAAAAGTGTTGGGGGACGCCTGGGTGGCTCAGTTGGTTGGGCAGCTGCCTTCGGCTCGGGTCATGATCCCGGCGTCCTGGGATCGAGTCCCGCATTGGGCTCCTTGCTTGGCGGGGAGCCTGCTTCTCCCTCTGCCTCTGTTTACCACTCTGTCTGCCTGAGCTCGTGCTTTCTCTCTCTCTCTCTAAAAAATAAATAAATAAAATATTAAAAAAAATAAAAATAAAAAAAGTGTTGGAAGAAACAATCTCTACTTTCCATAGCTCTCCATTGGGCCAGGAGAAAGACCCTGTTCTCTGCCACCCCCCACACCCCGGCCCCCAGCAATTTGGCCCCAGCTCACATGTGCAAACTCATTGTCTGCCATTGACCTCCTGTGACTGCCACATCAGCGTTCTTCCTACCCTTCATTCCTAAGTGTTTCTATCATGGCACTGCTCAAAAGCAAAATTAAGCAATTTGTATAAATTCTTGTTAAAATTTTGCCTCTCTCGTTAGGTGCTGTGAATGCCAGTGCGGTGTCTGTTTTGTTTACCGTTAGAAAGATGTCTGGCACACAGTAGGCACTTTATAAACAGTGTTCAATGGGGCGCCTTTGTGGCTCAGTCAGTTAAGTGTCAGACTCTTGATTTTGGCTCATGGTCCCGGGGTTGTGAGATGGAGCCCTACGTTGGGCTCTGCGCTCAGTGGGAGTCTGCTTGAGATTCTTTCTCCCTCTGCCTCTCCCTGCCCCCACCTAATGCAGGCTCTCTTTCTAAGGAAGGATGGAAGGAAGGAAGGAAGGAGGGAGGGATGGAAGGAAGGAAAGAAGGGAGGGAGGAAGACTAGGAGTTAATAAATAAATAAGATGCTGACCAGTCCTAGGGGATTTCTGGGCATAGACGCACAGGTAAGGCATAAAGAAGACGTTTGATAATCCAAATTAGGGGACACTTGCATATTTAGTCATATGTGATTTGATCTTTGCTGCAAAAGAACATCTTGAAAATTCAGCTTTCTTTCTACAGAAGCTCCTCTAGAAAGCCAGCCTTCAGGATCTTCTGGGAAGCCAGATTTGTACCATGAACCTGACCCAAAGAGCAGATGGGCTCCTTCCTGTTTGACACCTGCTGAAGACACAGGTGGCAGGATAGGGAGGGAGAAAGAGGGTATAGGGATAAGACAGCAGTTTGATTTCATGGTTGTAACCATGGGCTCCGAGTTTGAATCCTAGTTTGAAGGCTCCCTAGGCTGTGTGAGGTGGCGCCAGTATTTTTAGCCTCTTAAGACCGTTTCCTAATCTGTAAAATGGACACAATTATAAAATTTCCCTTACGGAGTGGTTGGGAGGGGTATGAGCGAATATAAGTAAAGCCCTTTATGCTAAGTGAATCTAGTTTCTACTCAGTAAGTGTTAGCTGTTGTTCCTATTCTGCATGCCAAGGTCACACTAGTGTGGTGGCCTGATAAACAGCCTAGGGGATTTTTCTGGTCTCCATCTTTTTTTTTTTTTGTTCTGGTCTCCATCTTATACTCTTTGAAAATTCAGGCCAGCAAAGAGAAAACAAGATCTGCGGTATAAGCCTTGCCAATATCTGATAAGTATTGCTAGGGCCAGCTCTGAGTGGGGATTCGCGTGTATGATCCAGGGGTACGACCTGGGGCACTTACATGCAGGGTGTACTCTGACTGGGATCCCCCAAATTAACCATTTACACCAGTCCTCCTTACTCAAGGTAGGTCTGCTCTATGAAGTCGCCGCACACACCGAATTCTCAAATTCTGAACCATTGTCGGTAGGACAAATACAGGGTTAGGTTCTTCTGAGCCTCTGGTCCCAACATTGTCATTAACCGATCAATACACAGCCTTGTTTTATGTGTGTCTCTGTTGAAAGACACTTTATCGACATAGTTGATTCATTAACATTGAGTTCATGGCACATCACTGGAACTCAGGCCGGGAGGAAGCCACATGAGCACTAGGATTTCCCTCCTAAGGCACATGCCAGAATTCCCATGTTTGGGAACCTCTAGCCCGCTCTTCAGCCCTACACTGGCCGCAGGGGTTGGGGGCCATCTCAACAACAAACTCACCAAAAAAACCCACAAAGCTGTGTGAAATATGGCACCAGACAGATGGGAAAAGGCCACATGGGCAGTGTGAGAGATGAAACAAGAAATTGCAATGTATGGATGGGGCGGCTGGCCGGCTCCTTCCGGGGAGCGTGCGACTCTTGATCTCAGGGTGGTGAGTTGTAGCCCCACTTTGGGCGTGGAGATGACTCAAGAATCAAATCTTTAAAAAAAAATTAATAAAAAAAGAAATCACAATGTGTATCGGGTATCGCTCTGCATAGGTCTGCAAATGACTGAGAAAGCAGCCAGAGCATTGGTTTGGGGTTGGAAATATATTATAGCGGGCAGGCTAAAATATGCATTTTTGGGAGGATGAGGATACACTCCCCTTGGAAGAACACCTTCTCGGGAGTTCGTGCAGACCAGGCAGCCTCCTCATGCTGATGGCCAAGGTATCAGGGCTGTTGCAGGGGAAATGTTGAGTTAAAATCTCTCACTTGGGACGCCTGGGTGGCTCAGTTGGTTGAGCGGCTGCCTTCGGCTTGGGTCATGATCCCAGCGTCCTGGGATCGAGTCCCACATTGGGCTCCTTGCTCGGCGGGGAGCCTGCTTCTCCCTCTGCCTCTGCCTGCCTCTCTGTCTGCCTGTGCTCGCTTGCTCTCTAACCAAAAAAAAAATCTCTCACTTGCTCATAGCTGAGAGTCTCCCAGCTGATGCAGCTTCTCATATTTCAGGAATTAGGAAGCAAAGACAGTGCTTTTCATTGTACCTAGAAACCAAAGATTTGTACACATTCAAGGCATGTTACAATTTATTATTGAAGAATTCTTGGTGGCTGTCAAATTTCAATCAAGAGATGAAGGCTGTAGAAGTCCTTCTTCCCCAGGACAGGAAGGCACCTCTAATTATCATCTCTATCTTTCGTTTGTAAGGCAAATTGAAAAACTGATTCTAGCATATTTTGGCTCTCGAAAATCCAAATGAGTTGCTCACATTCCTGTAATGGCAGGCACAGGTTGGGGTCTAATCCTAGCTCGATTATAACCTCGATGTGTAATCTTGAACAAGTTAATGGGACTCAGTTTTCCTCATCTGTAAAATGGGCATATTAGCTATAACATTGTGTGAGGACTACAAGAATACCTGGCAGGTAGCTAATGTCTTACAAGGTCAAGGAATGCTAACTGTTAAAAGGAAGAGCAGGTAACAGTCATTAAGTCTTTGTTCTGTTCCAGGAATCATGCCCTGTGTTAAGCAATTCACATTTGCAATTTTAATTTAAGTAGGGCTTTGGAGAGCTATCTCTGGACATCTGATCTAAAGGAGAACCTTTCCCCACCCACCTTTTCTACTGCATAAAGCCCTGATCATGACTTTCAATTACTTTATTTAAACTTATATCTTGGTCTGTTCTCACCACTATGAATGAAAGTCCCCTAAGGACTTTTAAAAAAAAAAATTATTCCTAAAGATTTTTTTTTTAAATTTTTATTTATTTGACAGAGAGAGATCACAAGTAGGCAGAGAGGCAGGCAGAGAGAGCGGGGGAGGGGGAAGCAGGCTCCCTGCTGAGCAGAGAGCCCCATGCGGGGGCTGGATCCCTGAGATCATGACCTGAGCTGAAGGCAGAGGCTTAACACACTGAGGCATCCAGGCGCCCCTAAGGGCTTTTATTCCTCCTGTTCGTCTATGTATCTATCCCCAGGCATGCAGAAGGTGCTCAATAAATGTGTTAACTGAATGAAAGAATGAACATCAGAATCAGTGTCTGAGAAGTCCCTGCTGCAGACACAAAGCTGTGCTTCCTCTCAAGTCTCACATCGTGACTGGGAGGGCACTAGGGGTGGTGGGTGGTGGTCCTGAGAGCAGTACCATCCAATAAGGCAGCCACCAGCCATATGTGGCTACTGAAATGTAACTTCCAAGGAATTAAAGTAAAAAAAAAAAAAAAGGAAAAACTCAGCTGCACAGGTATCCTAGGACCTCTCAAATACACAGGACTCAAGAGTGGTGAATAGGCAGCCCAGATAGAGAGAGAACATCTGTATCATCACAGAAAGTTCTATTGCCGGAGCTGATGTGGATCCGGGAGCACCTGGCCAGCCTGGAGACATTTTTGACTGGGGAACACAACTTGGGGAATACGACTAGTGTCTAGTGGGGCCAGGCAGGGCTGCTGCCAAGTATTCTACAGTGCCCAGGACAGCGCCACTGTGGAGTCACCTGGCCCAACACGCCGGTGGTGCTGAGGCTAAGAAACGCGGTTTATAGGAGACGCTTACAGAAGACACTTGGGTGATAATCTTCTCTGTATGACCAGAATGCTACATTTCCCAGGATTTCCATGGATGAATTTGCAACTAAGAGCCTGATGAGGACTTTTCAGCATATGTGGCATGGTGTCCAGTTCCTGGCTTCAATACCTGGAATTCTTCATTACATCTTGCAAAGGATCTTAAAATCCAAAAACCATTATCTACCTGTGTCTTCAAATGTCCACACTTCCCTGGGTGTGTAGTGAGACCCACCCAGACTGAGACACATCACCAAGGCCAAAAGGGGTCCCCAAAGGCTAGCTCTTCTAGATCAAGGAGGAGACACAACCTATGGCCCTTGGACCAACTCTGTGCATGCGCCAAGAACGGTTGCTACATTTTTAGATGGTTGAGAAGCGCTCAAAAGAAGAAGAAGAATTTTATGACACATGAGAATTACATCCATTCAAATTCCAGTGTCCATAAATGAACTTGTTCAGGAGCCCGCATGACCGTCATTTGCCTTAGCATTTTCTGTGGCCATTTTCACGCGTGGAGGCCGAGTTAGTGGTCTCACCACGGAAACCCTGCATGTAACCCTCAAAGCTGAAAACCCTCACTCTCCTCTGCCCCGTTCCAGAAAAAGCTTGCTAATTCCTCCTCTGGAGACGAAAGATCTTGGTAGATTTTTCTTTTTCTTCCCCGCAACTCCTTAGATTTTTCTTTTACTTTCTTTCATTTTTTCAAAAAAGATCATAATTATCCTGATAATTTGCAGGTGTAGACTCAGCCCAAATGACCAAATGGACTTTTTTCTTTGGGAAGCAGAGTGCTGGAGGGGATTAGCTGTCATCCAGGGGCGGTCATGTGAAAGATTCCTCTTAGATGAATTTAGGGAACAAAGACCCTGTGGTCAATGATTTCTGTGGGTATGGAGGTAAAAGACTGGCCCAGTCCTTTTGTCAGTTTTGAGCACAAATCATACAGTTACTGAATACCCTCGGCCACAGTAGTGTTCTATTTAATGCTTAACTCTGTGACCTCACAAAAATAATTGCTGGGAAGCAAATTTACTTAGTCCTCTGCCTTTATTTGCTGACCAAGGGGCTCAGCCGATAGTCATATTGTTTATGGAAATGTGGGAGGGCATAGGGTGTGGGGAGGAGAAAGAACACAATCTGGCCAGAGAAGATGGATGTATTGAAAGGATTCAAGGGATTTTGTCTTTGCTTTATAATTGGAGTCAGGATTTCCCTTCAAGTTACGCATTGCAGATGGGAAACCTCCCTGGGTCCCTCTGCCCCATTAAGCCCTATTCTCACTGGGTTGGCATCTGGCTCTTTAAATCCTTGTCATTTTTATGATTATAATAATTATTACATCTTGCCTAGTGAATGGGCTTTTTCAAATGCTGAGAATGTCTTTAGTCAGAAAGAAAAGCGATTGATTCAAAATGATTAGTTTGCTTTGGGGGCAGTTGTGAATTTGGGTTTCTAAGTGTCTAACAAGTTTCACCAGTGCCTGCCTCCCCATTGGCCTTGGAATTCTACTTGCAGAAATGGAAGAATGTATGTTGGAAGAAAACCCCCAAATAACCTTATTTTGTTCCAAGGACTCTGATGACAGTGGGTATGACCTCAGTGATTTGGGAACTGCCTCAGTGGGCAAGAAAGCAGGGAGATTTTCCAGCCTTTTTATTTGGAAAATCAAAACCTGCATAGGCTGCAAGAGATAGAAAAAAAGAAAGGACATTACCAAAAGCAAAAGTTAGCAACAGGACTTTGCCAGGCCAGATCCTGCTCGTTAAGCCCCTAGAATTCAATACTGCAAGTGGCTTCCTTAGTAAAATACTTAACCACCCAATCAGTCAAGCCATCTGATAACTGCTTATCTTCTCTAATGCGATTGAGATTCTGTTTGATGCCCCTTTGCATTCCAATCGCAAAGCTCATCTTAGGTAAGCACCTTGGGGAGAAAAAAAAATTCATGAGCCTCAGCTTCTGCATTCATGGAATTTTCTTTTCACAATAGAAGGAAACATGTTAAGCTGGGTGGGGGTGGGGTGGGGGTGTGGAGGTGGTTGAAAATCTTGGAAAGGGAGGGGCGCCGTGTTCCGTTTATGTGTGGT
>RCUC01162750.1:0-37762 GCA_003697995.1 Taxidea taxus jeffersonii | reverse complement strand
TTAGGAAGAAATTACTTTATTGGTTTCCAGAAATATGTAGTTTGATTGATTATATTATCTTTAGTAACAAGAAAACGCAGATTCCCACTATTTTGGCCCATTTGGTATGTTTGGCTAATCAATGAAGATATAAAACCTGAGTTATCACTTCTACTTCAGATTGGCACCTCAATCCCTTGTTTATGAATTACAAATTTGAATTCAGTGTCACAATTAGAGTCAACATAACTAAACAAGTAGAAAATAAAAATTGACTTAATTTTCTCAAAAATACCAGGTCAGAAAAATTGACACAGATGTGGCTGTGCTGTCGCATATTTTTAGTGTTCTCTTTATTGTCTCCTGTTCACTGAAACATCTGCTTCATTTTCCAAACTAGTAAAAAGTCTTCAAGCCCTAATAGACTCCACACTGAGTTTTATGGATCATATTAGTTGAATTCTACTTTCCCTTTACTCATCTGAGGAACATGTTTTTCATAAATCAGTGTTTAACTAGACAATTTGGCAGGATGATGAAATTCTTGTTTATAAAACTTTCAAACTTTTATTTGAAGTGGTTCTTTTCTTTCTAAATTTATAACTACTTGTAAAAGAAGATGTCCATTTGTCAGAATAATAAAATATTTAAAACAGCAAATTCTTTAATATTAAAGAATAATTTATAATTGTCAAAGTTAAATCAATTGGCAAGCATATGAGTGCTTATGTGTGTGTTTCATATCTTAAGTGTGTGTGAAAACAAGTGTGTGTGTATAACTGTATGTATACACATACAGTTTATCTCTCTAACAAATAAAATAATTATAACAAGAAAAAGTGTTCAAATTTATAATCAAAGTTTCATGAAATGTACAAAGACCTAATTCTATCATTAAACTGTCACGTCCTTGAATGTCAGATTTTTTTAAAATGGAGATTTAGTGATAGCCAGTGACTATAAGGAAATTTTTATGGATAAACAAAATAACCTGTACGAGTGTCTGCATAGGTCTACTACAAAGGAAAGAGAAAATTAAATTCACTTCATCTCTCCTTTCAGTGTGAGAAATAAATAGATTTATTTATTTATTTCCCATGAAATATCCATTTTGAAGAGGTTAGAAAGTTTTGGTGGGGTTTATCCCTCTCCCAGTTCCCAGGGCATTGATACCAGTCCCTTGATTGGGTCAGTGGTGGATACATCACTGCATTGGCTGTTTAAGCAGTCCTATAGCTGAAATCCTACTGGGCACAGTGATTGTTTCTGAGGTGACCTTGCGAACTATGTTGATGAATCAGAGACATGTTAAAGACTTTTGTATAGTGGCTGAGAATAATGGACAATGAACACGTTTGCTTTGGACAGTGTAGTGTACGGATGTAAAGTATGAAAGTTATAGAATAAGGTCATCACAAAATTAGAGCATAGCCAAGAAAACTACAGTCCATATGAAAAAATATGCCAAACCATTAAAACTTTTAAAAAGCATGTTAAATATAAGGCAAAATAAATTTTTTCCCACATTTTAAAAATATTAGCTCTCTTGTGGAATTGTGCTATTTGTACTATTCGAGTCAGAGGATGGACTGAGGGTCTTCTGTTTTTACAGATTATTGGATTAATTTTATACCAAACTCATATTACTTAATAATAATTTTTTTTAAGATTTTATTTATTTATTAGTTTGAGAGAGAGAGCGAGCACAGGCAGACAGAGAGGCAAGCAGAGGCAGAGGGAGGAGCAGGCTCCCTGCTGAGCAAGGAGCCTGATGTGGGACTCAATCCCAGGACACTGGGATCATGACCTGAGCCGAAGGCAGCCGCTTAACCAACTGAGCCACCCAGGCGTCCCTACTTAATAATAATTTTAAACACAAATTTAATTAGTGCACATTTCTACTTAACAGGCAACAGTATTCCTTGAATCTACATCTTTATGCCTCAACATCATGAGGAACATTTCACTGATCTCTTTTAAGAAGACAGACTCTGTAGCAAGCACACCAGGGTGGGTAATGCTGCTGTGCATTTTACTTAATCTTGCTATGCCCCAGTTTACTAGCCTGAAAACAGATAAACCTGCTATGGTCTGACTGTTTGTGTCCCTCAGAATTCATATGTTAAAATCCTAAGCACCAAAGTTGATGGTATTAGCAGGTAGAGCTTTTGGGAGGTGCTTAAAGCCTGAAGGTGGAGCTCTCATGAATGGGGTAAGTGCTTCCATGAAAATAGGCTCCAGAGAGATCCCTAGCCCCTTCCACCAAGTGAGGACTTAGCTAGAAGTCCTGACCATGCTGGCATCCTGAGTTTGGACTTCCATCTGGCAGAACTGTGAGCAATAAATGTCTGCACTTTATAAGTGGTATGTTATAGCTGACTGAACAGATGAGGACAGTATCCATCCCAGTATGACCATGTGATGGTTGAATAAATGATGTGATATATCTATCACCCTTAAAAGATCCTTGTCCAATAGGAATTATTCAGTACATACTCTTAATATAATTACTAATGTTATTACAATTAATTTTATTATTTATTATTAGTTTATTAGTAGTCGTATCTCCATAATGCAAAATAAAGGGTGCCATTATAATAGTCACTCTTTATCTCAACATATTCATTAGGATTTGAAAATCTTTGTCTCTAAAATTATTGGACACTTAAAATATTTGTTAAAATACGTATTGATTTTTTAATAATCAAATAATCTTAATTTATTTCTTCCAGCACAGCTTGTATAGCTTTGACCTGACTTATTCAATGGTATTAAGTATTGACATTACCTATTCTTGCAAAAAGAATACATGGCATTCACATTTATGCTATTAATAATATAGAATTACATCACAAATGTATTAGTATGGAAAACGGGGATTTGAAAAAGCACTGGATGTATGAATTTGTTCAGTTTTTTACTTTAAGTTTTCAGAGATGGTAATTAAGTTAGAAACACCTTTTTTTTTTTTCCTGTCCAAACATTGCTGAATTTATTACCCCAGTGTTTTGAAAAAAATGTTACAGTTCAGATATCAAAGAAAAGCTAAAAAAAAAAAAAAGAAAAAAAGAAAAAGAAAAGCTATAAGATGTTCTCTGCTCTCGATCCTGGCCTACTAAGATTGGAATGTGGCAGTTTGGGACTCAGATAACCATAGTTAAATGTGTTTCAAACTGACTTGACATGTGAGTTGCACAGCTCTTGTTTTAGAAAACCTACACTGGCATACAAGCTAACAAGAAAAAAAAAACATGATAAAGAAAACTTTAGAATAAGAATATGCTTCAGAATAAGCATATATGCTTGGTGAAAATGTTAATGGTATTTTCTACATCTATATATTTTTATAACAAATATGTAAATGCAGTATTTATTCCTTTTTATATGTATATGAAAGAAAAAATGCAGAGAGAAAAATCCTAAGAGAAATAGGGTCTGAAGAAATCAAATGGCTTTATAAAGTCATAATTTATGCTCACAAAGGTTTGAAATAAACCCTATCATATTATTAATTTACTATATTTTAAAATACCATTTTAACAATAATGCTAGAGTTGACTTATGAAAATTAAATAATCTGAACATTTTGGATATAGGTAGTCAGAGTTTTCAAAGTCATAGCGTTTTCTAGGTGACTTCTAGGTTTAATATTTGGAAAATATAGGTAGGTAAATGTGTAAAAAACGAGTAGTTAAAATGTGGACTCAGGAGTCAATATCCCAGAGTCTAAGTCCAAGTTTTGGTATGGGACTTATTAGTTGCATCACTTTAGTCATTTTGCTTAACTTCTGTAGCCTCATTTTTCCAAATCTGTAAAATGAGGCTCTTAGTGGCACTTGTATCATATTTTTGGTTTTTCTGAGAATTAATTTGAGTACATAAGTAACATAATTAAAAGTACCTTGTTTATAGTAAGCACTTAGTTATTATCATTGTGGTAGTTATTATTATTGTTGTTGTATAAAAGCATATAGAGGTAAAAAAATATGTTTCAAAGTGTTTATTTACCCTTGATATTTTAAGATAGATTGTCTTGTACAGGACAGTGGAGTGATGAAAAAAGGGGTGGGGCAAGGAAGCTAGAGATAGACAAAAAGAAAAAAAAAGAAAGAAAATAAAACCCTCTGCCTAACTGGGTTGCACAGAAAATATAAGACACTCAGTTAGATTGAAATTTCAGATAAACCAGGAATAATAATTTTATTATAAGTATGCCCCATGTAATATTTGGGATGCACATGTACTAAAAATATATTTTCTTCTGAAATTTAAATTTACCTGGGCATCCTGTATTTATTTATTAAATTGTCTGTGTTAAATCTGACAACCTGTGCCATCTAAGGAAAAATCATACAGCAAGTATAAGATAATCCAACTTAAATCAAATATATTTATATGTGTACATTATGTGTACAGATATGTTATAGTCTTAAAAAATCTATGTAATCATCCGTAGGGATTTGCATTATATATGATTAAGAAAGAGTTTAGTATGATTATAGTATTATTCTACTATAGTAAAATCAAACAACATAAAACTATATTATGTGTATATATACTTACATATATTTCTTACAACAAAGTAGGTTTAAAGAAAGGGAAACATTCTCTGAGGTGCAAAATCCGATTATAAAATGAATCTCAGAATTGAAGTTGCGTTCATTTACAGAATGACATTGGGAAGAATTGTATTAAATTTGACATTCCCTAAAGCTCATAATTCAGATCCAGTAATAGGATGTTTAACAAGTGCTGTGTCTGAAATATACACCTAGATACAGGAATTTGATTATGTAAGCATAGTTGATTTAATGTGATGCCTACATTGATCTGAACCTCCTATTTACATTTAAAAAAGCATGGACTGGGGTGCCTGGTGGCTCAGTCAGTTAAGCCTCTGACTCTTGATTTCAGCTCAGGGTCCTGGGATGGAGCCCCTTGTCAGGCTCTTCACTCAGCAGGGAATCTGCTTCTGATTCTTTCTCTCCCTCTCTCTCTGCCTACCAACCCCCTCCCACTCATATGCATACTCTCTCTTTCTAAAATAAATAAATCTTTTTTAAAAAAAGCATAGACAAATACAGTGATAGAATTGGGGATTCTTTTTAAACTTAAGAAATAGGAAAAGAAAACTAACTCACTTAAATGTTATCAGTAAACACTCAAGAATTTTACCTATTTACCATATATTCAAATTGACCCAAAGTTATAATCTGAAATCCTCTGAGGTCAGCTTTAAGTAAAGCACTGTGTGAACCACCTACAGCTATTATATGAGAAATTAGAAATTGTCCTGAGACTAGCAGTTCACTAAATTTTTAGTTTTGAAAACTACAGGGCTTCCAGTTTTCTCAAATGTAACCACCGATTTGATGTTTACTAAGTTCTAACTGTATAATTCATTATAATTTCTGCTCTTTTCTGTTATTTTCCTTCACTATAATATACAAAGTTAACACAAACCAGTGGAGATTTTTTTAAAAATCTCATTTTAGTTATATAATATTTGACTGCTACTGTTATAATTTTTGCTGGACCTAAGTTTATAATATTAAGATAATTATTTTAATTGCATAAGCAGCTTTGTTAGTTGGTTTCTTCTCTTTTCTTACTGCGAATATATGCAAAAGCTATATCAGACAAAACAATTAAAATGGTTGATGTAATTGTTAAGGAACAGAAATTAGTCTTCTGAATTTTAGGCAAAAATTAGTTTATGTTTCAAGATATTTTTAAAAAGAGTCTTCTATATGAATATGCACAGGGACAAGAGAAAATGAAAATGAAGAAAGGACTTTTTTTTTGTCACATCATGAAAGATACAAACTATCCCATTTTTCTTACACAAAGATGACACTAGTGACCCATAATAAATAAAGCACAAGGTTTGAATTATTTTTCTAAAGTAGTCATCATTTTGCAGATGAAATCTCACACTTTAATTTAGTCCCTATTGCAGTTAATGATACACGGCAGTGGTGACTTACTAAGGTGAGAAGTCAATCTCTGGTCACTTAAATGGAACTGAGCTAACTATAAGACCTGTAACTATAACCTCATTAGTATCCTGCCCTGATAAATTAAACAAATGCAGAAAATATGTGATTATCAGCATCATCCACATGTTAATGAAACAGTTAATATTTACTGAATGTTTCCAAAGTTCTTTGAGATGGTACACATCTATGAATCAATCAATCAATCTATCATACATACATACATACCATTTGCAAATCACACCTACAATCACTTTGCCTCTAAGATAGCCTCTAACTGCTTTACCTTAATGTTTCTTATTTAACATTATTTGGACCTATGTAGTGGGAAATTAGACTCCACTTACCTAATAAAAAAGATTTTGTTCTTAAAGGAGTCCATGGACTTTACCACAGGTTTTCTATCTTTTCTAACTTTAATCTCTCAGCCTGTGCACAGCTATCTTGGTTTTAATAAAACAGCCTCATTCAAGTTTCAGAATAAATGAAAAATAGAGTAAAAATAGAGGAAAAAAATTATTTAAGAGCAGCAAGATCTCAGTAAACCCAGGAAACAAAAGATAGTAGAACTTGCTGTTCCGAAAGAGCAAAGTTGGGAACACAAGCTGAGTCCCTTTGCCCCTATGACACAGGAATCCATCTCTTTTACTTTTTTTGGCACTTCTGCTTCCTTCAGTGACTGTCCTCTCTTTCCTGAGCTCAGCTTACACATTTAGGTCACGATGTTTTTTGTTTTTTTATTTTGTTTTGTTTTTTAAATCAGAGTGTGAAGTAACTGTGTTCTGTTCAACTTAAATTTTTAGCTGAGCTCGCAGAAACCCTGGGGCTTTGCTTTCCCTAGTCCAGTAAGTATGATTAGGGTGATCATATAGTCGGTTCTGTGGGCAGAAGTTCTCCCAGTGCAAAGCTGTGGACTGAGGTCAGTATCTTCTGATACAGTACTTAAAAATGTTTTGTTCAAGCTAGGATATTCTGTGTCATTGAAGGATAGCTGCAGTTGTTCCTAGTTATGTAGCCAAAAAATAATTAGTGTCTGCTCTTCAGATAGAATTTAGTTGCCCCCCCCCCAGCCCCCAAATAGCAGATATGTATCTTGTAGAGTTTATAGGCCTAACTGCAATAATAGTTATCAAGTTGAAATTCAGGTAGTGTACTTCTAGGTAAAATGCAGTGAATGAATATTTTTTGAATGTCTTTCTAATTAATGCAAGTTTTATTGAGATCTATGGCATAATTTAAACTCAGGTTTGGCAACCATTTGGTTAATTAACTGCATGTTTCTATTAGCATTACCAGCATAGACCCAGCTCCAACATACGGAATGTGGAAGTGTTGCTCTTCAAACTATGATTCTAAACTAACTATTGTTTTGGGTCTCTTTTAAGTAGAACAAGAATATTAGAAACATATTTTTTATTATTTTAGGCTTATCACATAGCAGAGGTCAAATTATGAATATAAAGTATCATAAAATCTTATCTAGAATCCCATAGATAATTTACTTGCTGTGGATCAGTTAAGACTTTAAACTAATTAATTTTCAGTTGTCAGTCAACAATAGAAGAAAAGGGAAGTGTATTCATATGCAGAAGATGAGTGAAGATAAGCAAATAGCTATTCTTGCTAAACTAATCTGTATGTTCACAGAGACACTATTTAAAGGGAATTTTGTCAGTATGAATTCTGTATAAAAAGTAACTAATCATAGAGAACAATTTTAGAAAACATATCGTTCAACAGAATAGGTTCCAAGAGGCTGATAAATGATCTAAAACTAGTGAAAGTATTGATGATAATGAAGTCAAGTGTAAAATTTGAGCAGGGATTTCTCTTGTGTATTCAGTCATTTTTCCTAAGTTAATAATTAAACAGAAAGCATTCTTCTTTCTGACATTAGTGAATGCATTTTACTCTTATTTTACCCCAAAGGTGTTAGAAGTGGCTGTGTAGTTATGAACAAAATAAAACAACGAATGCTGGTTAACAATCACCCAGATTTATGAAACTGTAATATATCATGAAATTGTTTCTGCCAATTCTGAGGTGGAGTAGTGCTCTCTATTCTCAAATATCCAGGCAATTGAAAGTTTGGCTACTCAGTTCCAAAGTGACAATCTCTTTCTTCAAAAATATTCAGTAGAGAATTTGAGATAAAGTAATTGAAGATTGTATACACATAATATTCATATCCAAATTTAGAGAATTTCCAAATTTCCTCTTCATCTTTTTTGAGTTGTATTATCCCAATTTTTTTTTATTGGTTTAACAATTGGTTCATTGCTTTTCCATTTAATTTCAGCAAATAAGCCTCAAATGGTACCTTTAAAATATTTGCAGAGAAAGAGAAAGAGTCTGAAGAAATAAAAAATATGTGTAAGTAAATTTCAACATTTTGGAAAACTCAAAGAAGGATATTTGGGAATTCTATGTACTATCCTTGTAACTTTTCTGTATTTCTGAACGTATATCACAATAAAAAGTTAAAGATTAAAAAGTTCCTTTATTTAAAGAAGGTTAGCAACCTCCCCCAACATCCCACACATCACTGCTTCTACCACCACCACCATCAAAGCTTCAGCATGTGCTTAATCACTAAGGTTTGTAGTTTTCCCCTTTTACAGAGAGCCTATGAGTTTTCCTTACTGCCCTGACAGCTCAACTATACTACATCAGCATGTTTTCAATATTTTAGGGAAAATTTCTTGTGGTTTTACGCCTAAAGCATTTTCAGCTTACCTGATTTCCTTTAACGTGAAAGTGGAGGGTGTCTCACATTTTTTAATGCATGCGTTAGCCCCCCAAATAACTCCATCGATCTTTACTATATTTACTTTAGTGATTTCCTTTTTCCTCTGTTGACTGTGTTACCTGTGGATAAGTTCTTATGTTTCACATTTGGTTCCTATATCTCATGCTTCCCCCCCCTGCCCCTGCCACTTTAAATGATTGTTAATTTAACTTCTCTTTTTGTGTTTTTAATTTGGGTCTACATTGAACAGTGCTGGGAACTGAAGACTGGGAACTGAAGAGTTATGTGGGTCACAGACATTAAACAATATTGTTCTCTGTTGTATCTCTAGCAAGTCAATATCTAGTATATATGAGGTACTATGTAAAGAATAAATAAAAATTAATAGAATTAATACATAAAATTAATGGAATTAATAAATGAAATATTAATACAGACTCAAATCAGCAATAATCGTCCTTACACAAAAAGAAATACAAAGATTTTTTTTATCTAGTATTTTTTGTATTTAGTATATAAAGTTGGGAATATAAGATCATTAAGATAATGAAATTCACAGTAAGAAGTCGGTCATGATAAATTTGGAATATTAAAGAATTGAAGAAAATCAATATAAAGGATTGATTTTATATATATTTATTATATATTATATATTATATATATACTAATAGTATATATATACTAATATATATTTTAATCAATGAAAAGATTTAGATATAAGAACAAGAAGGCAGAGCAGTTCATGAAAATAAATAGGATAAATTGAAGTTGAGAATAGTCTTTCTTGAGAATTTTTTTGGTTGCCACCTTTAGCAAAACCAGATTAATCTGAGATATTTGTGTGACACTTAACTCAATGTGTGAATAAAGCAAGGGTTCAGGGTTTTTTTGTTGTTGTTTGTTGTATGTTTTTTTTTTTTTTTTTTTATCATTACACTTATTAGCTACCCCCAGCTACTGCTCTGGATTCCGTGGTACCTCTTTGTATCTCTACAATGAACTTGGAGAGAACTCTTTTACTCAGTTTGAGTTTGTTTCTCTTCCTTACAATCAGTAATGTCTCCATCAAGATATAAATCTTTTTTCTCAGAGAAAGGGAACTGCTTTCATCAATCAGAAATGGCTTTAGAATTTAAGTTCACAGGACTTTGTGTGTGCGCTTGTCCTCACCAGTTAGGTAGATATCAAGATCTTCAGTGACAAGCAAAGGAAAAAAATACCAAACTATTACTCTTTCTGAAGATCCCGTCTTAAAAAAATTATATATTTATATGTAATATATCATATATAATATATGACACATGTAATATATAACATGTTATATATATAACACATGTAATATATAACATATATAATATACAACACATGTAATGTGTTGTATATTATATATGTTATATATTACATATTATATATGAATATTATATATGAACATATTCTATAAATATGATATACATACAATATATATTCTATATAATATATTATATAAATATAACATATATAATATTTGTTTCCTTATGAACTTTGTATTCAAATGTTGCTTATTATATTTTATTACTCTCATTTTTTATTGCCCCACCACTGCATTATCAGCAACTCAAAGACCAGAGTATTTTTCAAATTTGAATCTATAATATATAGCATAATATATATAAATTGATAGATGAATGAAATTATTTGGTGATGTGGAATTAAAATGAGCAACATTTACTAAACAAATATTAAATGCCCATTCTTTGTAATGGAAACTGCCAGGTACTAGAGGTAGTGTTCTGATCAACACAGTCTTATAGGTAGTATTTTAATAAGGACACAGATTTTTTATATCTAATTGCATCAGTTATTGGTTACAATTACAAAAAGGTGATGTGAGTGAGAAGAGCGCCATGTAAAACTAAACAAACAGTTAAATGTTCTAGGTGGTCATTGCTTCTTTGAAGAAAAAATATCTCAGAGATTTGTTACATAAGTAGGAATTAACTAGCCAATGCATGGAGAAGGAAACTTTTGGACGTAAGGAATAGCATTTGCTGGAGTCCTGGGGCAGCAAGCATTCAGTATGTCAAGAAAATGAAGAACAACTTGTGTGTTAGAGAGACCAGGTAGAAGAATAGCACCGAAGGAAACATGTAGGTCAGTTAGGTGAGAATTTTATGGAGCAGACTGAAAGAAATGGGCTAATTCTAAAAAGATTTACAAGATAAAACCAAATGGCTTCAGTGAATACATTGGAAGCAAGCAAAGGTAGATAGATGCAGGGAGATCCGTTCAGAAGTCAATGTAATAGTCCAGGCAAGAAAAATGATAATTTGATCTCAAGTTATGCCAAAGAGATGGAGGGAAGTGGATGCATTTGAGAAATATTCTGAGGTAAAATAAGCCTTACAGAAAATTGGTTTTTAGGGTCATAAAACAAGAAAAGAAGGGAAAGGAAAAGAAACTAGATCTGCCCGAAGGAAAAACAAACCTCAAAAACACACTAGAGCTATTGCATTTACATGGTCAAACTAACAATAATTTCCTATTGATTTAAAAGATACATAATTACCAATCTTATTACCCATCATTTTAAGACTGACTCCTACATCTTTACTGGAATAAAAAAGAAGGTAGAAAGCAAAGATTTCATTTGTAAATTTTGAGTATCATCGTGCTGTGTTTTTTCAGACTCTTGGAATCGATAAAATCTTAATGTGACATTTATCATTTATGTTCCTGGTTCGTCAGATACAAATAAGCCCTGTTTCTTTGTCCTATATATGTGGACTTGCAGTTCCCAGACTTCTTCCACTTGGTCAGAGCCATGCTATTGAGATCTAATGTGGGTAGAAATGGTATGATTCTCACAAAACACCCATAGGAAGCCTCTGCACTCTCTCTTCATGTATCTGCCAACCAGCTGAATGCAGAAGATACCTGGGAGGCACATCTGGGTGAGAGAACAACAGGGCTGAAGTAACTGGGGTCTCTAACTACTTTGAGTGGGATTTTTTCAGTAGAGTCTCCAAACTCGCATGGGATTGTAATAAACAAAATTGCATTAATTTGAACCACTGAAATTTTGTGACTGTTATAGAAGCTAACACTATATACAATGCTGACTTTTTTGTTCTATTTATTTAACAATATATGTGTGTGTGTGTGTGTGTGTGTGTGTGTGTGTGTGTGTGTGTATGTACTAAAGTTTTCTCTTAAGTGCTTTGTAAATATTAAATCATTTAGTCCCTACAGTGACCCCATAAAATAATGTTATTATTCATGTTATACAAAAGAGGAAATAAAACATGTTTATACAGCTGGTAAATAACAGAGCCAGTATTCACCCCCAGCCACTCTGGCTTCAGAGTTCCTGCTGTTAGAGTCTGACCATACTACCTGAATTTAATTGAGTATTCTTTTAAAGAATGTTCATTTGTAGGAGCTACACTTTGGTTTTCCCACACCACTGAGTATTTTAGGAATTTTGTATCAAGGCTAACTTTATGGGGAAAGCAGAAAGTACATTTGGCCTAAATTTCACATTCAAGAACCTCAGATGAACGTGGTTACATTTAAGTCACTGTATTTTGTGTGTTTTATAGTTGAGCTAATCAGATGTAAAATACTATAATTTTTATAACTCTGTTTTTATACTTCATTTTCTTTCAAATTACCAGAGGGTATCAATAATTGAAAGTGGCCCAGGCAGACTCTTAGTATCTAAGGGTCTAGTTTTGCACACTCACCAGTAATTACCACCCCCCCAAAAAGTTGTATATCCTCTGGAGCTCTAAATGAATTCAATGTGATGTCTCTTTGACTATCTAAAAGCTTATAGACCTTTAATAGTTACAGGCTTGTTCCATGGTACCACTAGGTAAGCCTCCAGTGAAGCTATGCTAAGCAAAGGTGAGTGGAAAAGAGGGGCTGAATAAGCTAATTCCCTGTCCTTGAAATGAATTTTAAGAATGTTTCATGCTTATCTAATTTGGGGAGAAAAATACAGTTTAATCTTTTCTATATCTCATAAGATACTGTGAGACCACATCTCATTAGAAGTTGGGTTATTAACGAAGGAGGTAGTTGACTATGGCATCTGTGCCATTCGATCTGTAGCTTTAACTTGGCTCTACTGAAAAAGAAAAAGATCTATGGCTAATGCAATATCAAAAGTGTCTCTAAGGGTTTGGCTTATCCCTTCAGGGTTCACAGAGAGTCAGCACCATGCTTAAACTTAAGTCCTTACACAAGCTGAGAACTTTGACTTGTGAAGGTTATTTGGGTCTCTTTCTCTATCTTTCTGTCAGTCTTTTTTTTTTTTTTCTTCATCCTTTCCCAACCTGAAATCATTTCTTCCTTTAATGAATAATTGGGACTTAAGATTAGAGTGACTCAGTTCTTAGGTCGTGCTGTCATTTTATCCATCTACGTAAGTAACATGCATATGTGGTTTTTGTCAGATGGCTAATATGGTCCTCAGTGACATAATTTAATTGCATGTGCTTGTGTTTATTTTTGCTTGTCATAATTTATTAACTTTAATTATCCAAAATTTTCTTCCACATACAGAACTACTTCTAGTTCAATTTAAACTCCATTTGTGGTTTTATTGGTTTTCTAAAGAGTATCAGGGTTAATCAGGGTAAATAATAATATCTTAAAAATATGTCTTGAGTGGTATAGGGGAGGAAACAATTTTCCTCTACCTGTCTTACGTCTCAGCTGGGGCTCTGTAGCAAAAGACAGGTTAACAAAAGAAAATCATACAAATTCATTTAATGTAAGTTTTACATGATGTGGGAATCTTCATTAGGAAGTGAAAGCTCAAAGAAGTGGCAAAACCTAAGTGCTTATATATTAAGCTGAACAAAAAGAAGCAATTGTGAAAAAGTAACTAAATTATATGGGGATACTATAGAAAGATAAAAGTCATTTTCACAGTGTCTGGGTTCACCAACTCGTATAGTAAGAATGTTCCTTTTCTCTTGTGAAGAGAGGACATCTTTCACATGGGAGTTTCCACTCCTGCTTTCTGGAAGAAAAGAGGAGTTCCAATGTTCTTGCACCTATTGCTTTGCAAGTGCCTTTAAATCAAAACAATCCTCATACCAAAGTGGCACATTTGGGGGTAATATATACTGCCACCCTCCAGTGACAGGATAAAAGAGACCAATATATGAGGTTAAGTGGTCAGGATTTGAGTACCAGATTTGTTTCACTAATATTGGGATGAATTGAAAATTCCCTTAAAATATTCTAAGCCTCAGTTTCCCCATCTGTTAAACCAAGGTAAGAATTGCTAGTGAAAGTATCATCATAATGTAAATGAAGTAATAATTTATGTGAAAGCATTTAAGAACACTAAAGTTCTAGACAGTTTTTTTAGTTTATTTATAAAATATTAAATAATGAAAAAGGTAATGCAGGCTGTCATGGTGAAATGAAAATCATTATTATAAAACATGTCTCAGTCTAACATTCTTATAATACTGCATATTAATATTCTTTAATGCTTACATTAAATAACTACTGAATGTATATAATAATACAGTAGAGATTTTCAGTGTCTTTTCTAAAATTTCACTCATTTGTTTATGCTAATCTAAACATTACTAGGATAAATGAAGGTCTAAGGAAATATATATGACTGTTCAACTTTAAATATTAGAAATTTCAAATGAGAAAATTATTTATTTGAATATTAGATTCATTATAGGCAGCATCCTCTTGATTACATAAATTCATCACTGAACAAGACAACTTTATATTAGGTGTTAATATCTGACTCAAAAAACACCTATTTTTACAAGAAACTGACTTGTTATGATTCATTTCTTTATGACAGAAAAAATATTTGCTGAATTTCCTTGGTATTCATTGTATTTGTATTTTTTTAAGGTTTTATTTATTTATTTGACAGGGGGCACGAGCAGGGGGAACAGCAAGCAGAGGGAGAAGGAGAAGCAGGCACGCTGCCAAGCAGGGTGCCTGATGTGGGGCTAGGGTCCAAGGATCATGACCTAAGAGGAAGGCAGATGCTTAACCAACTGAGCCAATAACCAATGTATTTTCTGAAGCAGTTTTAACACAACATTCCATGCAAATTATGTAATGCCGGTGGAACATATCTCAGTTTAGCAGACAACTTTGTAACAAAAATGTGGCCACAGTATTTTTCTTTTGGAAAAAAAAAAACTTTTCAACAGATACACACTCTGATATTCATATATGACCAAGATTTTTTGAAAGAGAAAATAACCTCTTAAAATGAAAAAGAGAAAAGAAACCATTATAGTAGAAATTATTAATATAGTTAAAAATTTTGAAATTTGCCAAAATGTAAGAAAAAAGAGCATAAGGATCTAAGACTTCTATGTCTTCCTAACCCACTGAGCAGTCCAATAGCTATTTTAAGAGTTCTAGAATTCTATGATATTCTTTTGACACATTTCAAATATTATTAGTGCTATATTTTTAAAATCATCCTTTATCATTTATATTTATTCTGGCTTTCACAATTCTGAGTGTGATTTACAATATTCTTTCCAAAAGAATGCTTTTGTATTTCCCAATGAAAAATGAATGTAATATTATAAACCTTATTTTCCCCAAATTATAACTTTGACATAAAGTTGTTGAGATATATAATATATTCTTGTAGACAAAATTGATCCTGAAAATACACAGTAACACTTCCAGGATTTATTAAAAACAACCATAGAGGGGGCGCCTGGGTGGCTCAGTGGGTTGAGGCCTCTGCCTTCAGCTCAGGTCGTGATCTCAGGGTCCTGGGATTGAGCCCCGCATTGGGCTCTCTGCTCAGCATGGAGCCTGCTTCCCTTCTTCTCTCTCTTCCTGCCTTTCTGCCTACTTGTGATCTGTCTGTCAAATGAATAAATTAAAAAAAAAAACAACCCATAGAATATTAATTTGAAGAGATTAAATGTTTAATGACTAAATATGTTTATATGCTGTTTCTTCTACAAGTACATTTGGAATTTAGATTTACACACTCAAATATTGTGGTTTTTTGTTTTTTTTTTATAGAATCATGGGTCAGATTGACTTTTTGTGTCAGTTACATATAACAATAACTGTGGAGTCAAGTAATAATTGGGGAAATTTCTCTAGCAGCTCATAAAATTATATCTGTGTCTTACTTGCAAGCATTGAGGGGTGACAGGTTAAGAAGGTTAAGATCTTTCTAGAGTGGCATCAGAGGTTGTTTAAATTGCAATTACAGTTTATAGTGCAGCTGTTAAAATCCACCAAACTAAATTTTCAAAATGACCTTTTCCATTTATCTAAGGAATTTTGCCAAATGTTTAATTTGTAGGCATCTCACTTGGGCCCTTTTCCAAGTATACATCTTTGAATGAATTATCTCATCTTTAGCTTTCACGCATAAAATTGAATGTCTGTGTAGGTGACCTGTAATATCAGCAGAGTTAACTCTTCTTCATATCAGTGATGCTATCAGAAGTATAACTTTCATTTAAATAAGATAAAATAATACTAACTCTCTTGAAAAAGAGGACATCTTAAAGAATTTCTTTTTTAATGTCTATTAATGTTACCTTACAAATGTTATGAATTTAATTTCTGAAATCTATGTGTAAGATTGGAGAAATATATTAAAATGTCAACATCAGTGCACTTACCTGACCTATGCAAATATCAAGTGACAGATGAAGATAATACCTTAATGTGTCTTTAATACTTTTTACATAGCCATGTCTATATTAATTACATTGTCAACCTTTAAAAAGTAAACATTCTATACTTAATTTTCTCATTGAAGTAGATAGTTAAAATTAGCCAAAAAGGAGAATACTATTTGAAACTGATATATCTATAGCTTGTCTTGCTATCAAGATGGACTAGTTTTAAATTATAGCAAGCAAACTGGATAAAGGTAAACAATGTGGTTAATTTAATTGGCCACCCCTCTTTTATAGATCAGAAAAAGATGATGAATACCTTGAAGACCTCTCACACATGTCCTAGGTAAAATGGTCTTGTCTGTGTTATGCTAAATGTTCATGATAACGTAGGCCATTTTCTCACTAGCTACATTGAGAGAATATTTGAATGCTAAAACCTCAAGTATAGAATCTAAAAGTAAATAGAACTACTCCCAGGCTATAAATCCAAACTTTTACACATGATATGTAAATGGGCAAGTGTATTTTATAGTGTTAAAGTCTTGTAAGTGAAGTCTTAGAGGGCCTCAGTTTGAATCTAGGATCCATTACATAGGAATTATGAGAACTTAGAAAAATTACTTAGCTTAAGTTTCTTCATCTGAAAAGTAGAAATAATAACTGTACCTGCCTATCAAAGTTTTGGGTAGAATAAAAGCAAATAGTAAAGAACACATTCTTAGCACAGAGAGTAGTAATTTGTCAGCACTCTTTAAATTATAATTTTTGTTATAGTTAAATAAAACTAATATAATAGCCAACATTCCTACAAAGCACAATACACACACAAATGTTTGACTCCCATAAGAAGTATATCGTACAAGTGGTCTAAATAATGCAATATATATTTAAGTTATTATAGTTTTATTATCTGCAGTGACAACTGTCTGAATAAAGTGGAAGTTGCTGCCCTTGGAAAAGAGTGAGAAACACATATGGGAGATAAGTAAAAGTAAATGTGGGGTGAAAGGAAATAAAGCTTCATGATACAATTCTTACTAAGCCTCAAGCACTATCCTTGAATTTTATATGTGTTGTCTTAGTTAACGGTCAAACCCAGAATTAGATTACCAGAATGATTCCTTTTTACAAATGAAAAAAATAGGCAAGCCAATTATACCAACTCTGGTGAATATTGAGCAAATAAATGTAGGAGACGGCATTCAACCCCGGGTCTGTCTACTCTGACCTGACTCTTACTTTTTACAGCCATATTAGATAGCCTCTTATAAACAGAATTTCAGACAAGTATTTAGATACATTGTGCAGAATATAAGAACATGAATTATTAGACTGAGAAAGGAACCTCATCTAAGCAACTGAGAAGAAGGTGGGAAAAATGATTTCATTGCATCACTATCTGAGACCATGAAGCCTGAGTGGTTGCAAGCCTACTTGGGCTTTGCATTGCCTGAAGTTAATTTGCATCCCAGCTCAAACATTTCTTCTTGTGTAACGTTGTTCTGGGACTTTCACCTCTCTAAAACTTGGTTATCTTTGCTTTAAAACAGAAATAGTACCAAAGAAAATAATTTCTTTAAAACATTCAGCACAGATTCTAATAAATAGTAATATGGGTATATCATTGTTATTCTTGTTCCATTGGTTAAATAACAAGGATACTCCATGACCTGAAAGATTACACACACATAGGTTAAAGACCAAGAACAAAAGTTAGACCTTTGTGATCATATGTATAAGTTACAGAGATAAATGAAACCTTGGATACAAAACTAGCAAACAAAAGTCCTGTGTCCTCCAGTCCGATCAGCATTTCAATTCTAGTTCGCCGCTTATAAGCTTGGGGTTTGTCCAAGTTAGTGTCTTTAAGCTTCAATTTCTGCGTCTATAAATGATACTAGTAATAGCAATGTGGAAGTATCTGTTTCAGGATTGATTTAGTTTATAATATAATTGATAACAAACTAGTCTAAATGTCCTTCACATGTCTAACTTTAATTCTTTTAGTTTATGAAAACTGATTTCACTTTTTATTAGGTTATAAAAACCCCAGGTAGTGTTCATTGCTAATTAAAAGTATGTTTCTTTGGAAGCACCCAATATATGTTAGCTATTTCAAAGGCTATAAGATGAAGACGTTGTACTTCTACTAATTTTTTACATGGAATCTTAAAAATATCATTTAGTTATGAAAGTTGTTTTTCATGGCAAATAGCTAGTGATTTTATTATTCTTTTTTGGTCTATTTTTATAAATTCAAAGAAGTTAAAATCTTGCTTACTTGACTTTTAAAAATCTCAGACTGTAATATCTTTTACAGGAGGAAAAATACAGAGTGTAACTTCAAATACTAGGAGGATTTTAGGGCTATATATGGAGGAAAAATACCAAATTATTATACACTGTGCACTCTGGTAATAATCCTTTGAGTTCTAGTCAAGTCATTGTTTGGCACTGGAGTACTGAAGGTGATTTATTATAGATATCAATTTTATTTTCTGATACAGCCTTTATTGAAATTTTCTCTAGTATTTCTCCCCTTATGGAAATGTTCCTTCCTCTCAGGGAAGCTATGAAGAAATTGCTGACCGTTTGCCATGTAAAATACTTATATCATTCTATTGTCTATGAAAAAATTCTGTATACAACCTAAAATTTAACCATCTTTACAGCACAGAGAAGCCTTGGAAATGAAATAGAAATGAAAATATAGTATTTTAAATTATACTGGAAAAAAATGATAAAGATCCAAGCCAAAAATAGAGGTCTTTTATAGCCACATACAAACACAGGGGGAAAGGGAAAGAATGTGTTCAATCCCCAACTGAAGACAAGGATAAGGAAGTATTATGACTTTCAACTCTCATTTGCAGTGCTTCTACCTCAAAGCATCATCACATATCATAAGTTCATGTTCTGCAACAGTAATGATGCAGTTTCACATATAATGATAGAGGAAAGTGAGCCATATGAAAAAGCAGCAGGAAATTGTTGTGCCGAAATCTAACTTCTTTTAGGAAAGGGATTTAATGGGAATCTCACTGTGCATAAAAACAAGTTATTTAGACATAGGTAAATTGACATTTCAGTCATTTCGGCTCTTTGTAGCTTGGGCAGGGATATTATCTCACATGTGTACTCAGTTTTTACAGCTTCTTGCCTAACTATATGTTAGGATATATGATTAAACTGAATCCATGTACTGGATCATACAGTGACCCAAGAGTATTTACAATAGTTTCCACCTATTTTGGCAACTTCACATAGGTGAAAAAGAACAAAATTAAAAGGAACAACTGTCATCAAATATGTTAACCTCAAACATGAGAAAGTTAATATTCATAATGAACAAAGAACAAATATTATATAGGTATGACCTGACAAAATATACAATAAACATGTAATTACATACACAGTAATAGTCAAAGAACTAAAACAAAGCAGTCTTGGAATATAAATTTTATTTTATTTTATTTTTTTTTTTAAAGATTTTATTTATTTATTTGTCAGAGAGAGAGGGAGAGAGAGCGAACGATCACAGGCAGAGTGGCAGGCAGAGGCAGAGGGAGAAGGAGAAGCAGGCTCCCTGCGGAGCAAGGAGCCCGATGTGGGACTCGATCCCAGGACGCTGGGATCATGACCTGAGCCGAAGGCAGCTGCTTTAACCAACTGAGCCACCCAGGCGTCCCTAAATTTTATTTTTAAAATGTATTAAAATTATGTAGCACATGATGTTGAGAATGTGGTGAAGATAGCACATTTAAACACAGGACATAATGTAAATATTTGTGCCTATTTTGGAAAATATTCTGGCAATATGTATGAAAGAAAATCATATATACATATTTATGATACTGGAATTGTATTAGTATAATTTATCTGAGGGATATAAAAAGAACTAATACTTTTATAGAACCACATCTATACTACTGAAGTAACTGCCAAAAATAAACTTCTGCAAATCTGACCAAAAAAGTGGAACAATGACTCCAGTAATGTTGTGGCCATTTAAACTGGGGGAAAAGCAGCTTAATAGAAGTATTGGGTAGGCCTTTCAAATAATATCCATTAAGACTATGTAGAAAGTGGATAATAATAATATTATAAAAACCTTACTATTTATAAAGTGACTTCACTCACTGCATCTGACCCTCAAGCAACGGTACAAATGGTCAAAGGGAGCATAATATAGTAGATAAGAGCTTGGATCCTAAAAATAGGCAGTGTTCTAACCCCAGCTTATAAACTGTGGAACTTTAAGCATATTCGTCATCCTCTCTCTGATCCTTGGCTTTTTACGTGTAGGAATGAGAGTAATAATTAGACCTGCTCCTATGGAGTTCTTTAGATTTGGATAAAGCATTAAGCTATAGGAAACTTACTATTCCATTGTTTAGATAATAAACTAACCATCAGAAAAACATGTGTTGTCTAATATAATTTATTTAGTAAATTTTTGCATCAGAGTTTGATTACAGGAATCCAGAGAGCACATCTGTAAAAAAATAGGATATGCAGTTTTCATCAGCACATGGTTTATATTTTGCTAACTCAGCAGACGAATATAATCTCCTGGAAAAAAAAAACAACACAAAAACCCTTGAGTCATTTACGTTTTATTTTTTCCATCCCCTGTCAGTGTTCAAGGGATGTAATCTGAGTAAATAACTTTAAATGAATATATGCTCCTTAAATGAGGCATTCCCTTGGCAACAGTTCTAACAAAATGACCGAGATAGTTTAAAGTGCCCCAGTGTGAATTTCCTCAACTTACTTCACTTCTGCATAAACATTTTTGTATTCATTCACCCTACTTCAATATTTCTTGTAAAGGTATGTCTGCCACCATTTTCCTGGTGGTTTATTTCAGTGCCTCACAACTAAAAGAGTTCTCATTCCTTTAGTCATGTGATCCAATTATATGCCTTGTGATATAATAAAAATGGGTGATACAAAGTTTCAACTCCAGAAAATATAGATGCATGCAGAAAAAACCCTCAAATACAATAAAGTGGTTGCTATTTTAGAGTTATGGGCTAATATGCCAATTTCTAATGTTATCATTATTATTTTTTTAGTGCCATAAAATTTTAAGAGAAAAAATAAAGAAGCATGGGAGAAGAAAAAATGCTGGTAAGGAACGCACAATAAATCATCCCTCCTAACTGTATCTATAACTGCCTTAGTAGTTTGTCATACTATAAAACTTTTTTGGCATAATAAAAATTATAGGACTTGATACCAGTTTATTTTAATCCTATGCTGGTCTATGCCCTATAAGTTTTGTCTACTTTAATTTTTTCTACATAATTTTCAAAATTTGTGGGCATTTTATGGATAAAAGTTTATGGAATGTCTTAAATTTATTGTTTGTTTTGTCACTATTGTGGAATTGCTATAATATAATATAGAAGTAATCATTGTAGGATAATTTCAAGTGATTCACTTTCCTTATTGTCTGTGTGGATAAAAGGTTATGTCTATTTCAGGTGGACCCCAGTAATTTATTTCACAGCCATAAAACATGATATTGAAGTGATACTGTAATGATCCTTTTAAATTGTTAAAGATAGCAAAATTTGTGAATTGCCTCATCTTCATTTGGTTCATTGTATGTGGGAACATATCATTACTGATGGAAGAGTTTGCTTTGGACATAATGTCTTTTTCTAGAAAACAGAATGTCATGGAGAAAAAGAAATGCTATTTTTTTAATATGGAACCTAAGTAGTAGAAAAGAATAATTTTCAAACTTGAAAGTTTATTTTAGTCACACTGTGGCTTAACGATGCTCAGTTTTTATACATGCATTGCAATTTTATTCCAGGATCTATGTGATATTAATTACACAATGTGTAGGCTTGTCCTTTGCACAACTCCATCACAAAATAAAGGAGGAAAACAAAGAAATGTTCAACTCTACTTCAGTTTCATAACACAGGATATATACAGTCTTAGGTTTTTGTCTAAGGTCAAAAGCAATAACTGCATTTATCAGTTGAATATTATACTCTAGAACATATTGTTAAATGGATTTTTTAGTCTTTCTCTGTCCTACTAATTCTCACGAGTGTTTAATGTCCTTTTCAGGGCATTAATTATCATCAATATGATATTAATTTATAAACATGATTTCTCTTTGATAAATTTAGTTTCTCCTTGATGTATTCTATTCTAGAGCTTGGTGGCAGTAAATATCTTGTTTATATTATATATATAATTGTGTCTTACCTTCCATTCCAGTGCCTCTTTTCAAAGAATCTCTTGTCACAGTCACTGTTGCCCAGACAATGAGCCACAATACAACCTCAGATGTTGGCCACACCTGACTGTATTAAGATGCACAAGAGGTGGGTCGATCTGATAATCTCAACTAAACTTTGAAAATAAGATTCAGGACCAGTAACTAGGAGATAGATAGATACTTAACATACATAAATACATACATATATACATAATACATACATGCATGTAGGTAGATGTGAATAGTACATATATATATATATATATATATATATGCATGCATGTATATATACATGATTGGTAGATATGAATGATCCCATGATCTTCCATCTGCAAGTTGGATACCAGAAGAGCCAGTGTTACAATTCAGTGCAAGCCTAAGATCTAAGATCTCAGAACCAGAGTAGCTAATGGTATAAATCCCTATCCAAAGGCGGAAGACCAATGTCCCAACTCAAATAAGCAAGAAAGGAACCAGTCCTCCTTTTTTATCTGCTTTTTGTTCTTTCCAGGTCCTCAGCAGTTTGGATGATGCTCACTTGTATTGGAGAGAGCCATCTATTTACTAAGTCCTCTGAGTCAAATGCTAATTTATCTGGAAATGTCAAGGCACACCCAGAAATAATGTTTTATCTAAGTACTCTGTGGCTCAATCAAGCAGACACATAAAATGAACCATGATACAGAGAGAAACTATGAGCACAGAGATGCAGAAAAAAGCACAAATATTCTCTATGTCCCTATATTATTCTCTTACTATGTTTCATATAGTTTGTTGAATAAAGTTACATATCTGCCTGAATAAATGCATTTTAGGTCTTTATCTTCATAGATCCAAACAAGCAGATCACCATAGAATA
The DNA here is from genome assembly GCA_003697995.1 of Taxidea taxus jeffersonii. Lineage (NCBI taxonomy): Eukaryota > Metazoa > Chordata > Mammalia > Carnivora > Mustelidae > Taxidea > Taxidea taxus. The sequence goes on along the minus strand of RCUC01162750.1, from coordinate 14,295 downwards.
GAGTTTTCTGATGATACCTTAATGATGATCTAAGTTAGTACACAACTTAAACTAAGCACATCTTGAGAAATCTTATTGTAGGGCCTCAAGAGACCATTCCAGTAGGAAGTGCTTTTTCATGATTCATTTGATTTTGGTGTATGTGCTCACACAGAGGGTAAGAACTCACTAGTAGAGATCCTTTAAAAGAGATTCTACCAAGACTTTTTGCAAAGAGAAAGGATAGTGTAAAAATTTAGACCCCTGACTCTTCAATAAACTTACCTAATTATTTTTAGGCCTAAGAAAAAAGGACCTTTCCTGGTTTTTTTTTTTTTTTTGTGTGTGTGTGTGTGTGTGTGTGTGTGTGTGAGAGAGAGAGAGAGAGAGAGAGAGGGAGAGAGAGAGAGAGAAAGAGATGGAGGAAAGTCCAAATAAAAGAGAATCCAGTTTCCAATAAATTATATACAAGGCCAGAAAGAACACTGCACTTAAGATCGCATAATAGTCTATACTGGTCCAGTGAACCGGGAAAATGCACTTAACTTCATGAAGTCAGACGACAACATCCACTTTGTGGGACTGTTTATATTTATTAAATATAGTTATGTAAATGAAATTATCTTCAATTTATAGAGAATTAAGTTTGAGGAAGTATCATTTCTTCCATTCTTATATATTTTCATGAGCAATTTCTTTTTCATGACCAGATATACATACCTGTATTTGTGTAATTACTAGTATGAACTCAGTTACCCACTTTACCTTGGTTTATAACATAACACTGCATAACACTGCATTTGCGTAATTCAGTTTATCTCTCCAGGAATGGAAGAGTGCAAAAGTTCTGGTTGCTTTCTATCCAAAATGGCAAGGAGTTTATTCTTGCTACTTAGAGTTTATTGGGCAGGTAGTGAATCACTAAAGTGATTCCGACCCTCACAAATAAAGACTACTTGAATTTTATAATTCTAAATTACCTAATAAGTAGCTGAAAATATTGTTATTACTAATTATCTAGTTTAGTCTCTATAATTGAAATTATTAACTAGAAATTATTGCAATATATATTTTTAGATATATTTAGATAATATTGTTTAGAAATTATTGCAATATATATTTTAATAGACGTCAGTTCATTACTGAAAGTAAGATATTTATAAATGTGTGAGTTTTCTTATATAAACATCTAGTCTTTGGACTTGGAAATTTTTTTAAAGATTTTATTTTTTTTAATTTATTTGAGAGAGAGAGCACAAGCAGGGTGGGAGGGAAGGGTAGAGGGAGAAGCAGACTCCCCACTGAGCAGGGAGCCTGATCTGGGACTTGATCGTAGGACCCTGGGATCATGACCTGAGCCAAAGGCAGATGCATAACCAACTGAGCCTTCAAGCGCCCTAGACTTAGAAATTTGGGGGCACAAAATGGTAATGCCACACATGTGTATTAACATATATAAATATGTATACATACACATATACTCACACACTTTTAGATACATAAAAATTTATGTAATCTATATATACCATTGAAATAAATATAGTTTATTGATCAAGTATCATTATAATATAGAAATATTTACCAACTGAAATTAAATTTCACCTCATTAGTGAAATAGCAAATGATATTAAACATCAAATATAACACCAGGGGATAAAAGTACATGGAGAGATATACAGGAAATATAAACAGTTTTTAACCATTTGAACAATTTAGACATTGATTTCAGGATGCTAAAAGATTACTCTTTGATAAATTTGATTCTTTATAGCCACTGTAACATATGAAGCACATATGTTAAGAATAGTAGTGTAATAATTCCGAGGGTCTTCAGGATTATCTGATTTGCCACTCTTATGTATGTATCTTAACTTAAAGAAAAAATTATTTTGAACAGAACTCGTGCTGAAGTCTGTAAATAAATAGAAGCTGTTGAACAGAAATAATAAAAGTTATGGATAGAAGTAGCAGAAATTGAAATAATTTTATAGAATAAGTTTTGAAGTAATATAATTTTGCTATTTCTATGATCTATCAATAAACAATGCAGTGTAGTGCATTAAATTATAGTGGTATAGTTCCTCTGTTATATTTTTCAATTTCTTTAAAAACAGACAAATGGCAGAAGCAAAATCATAAAACACCCTTTTCACCCCCACAGGTTACAGCCATATATACTGTTCCATTGTTTTCAATTTATTCCTATCACAGAGTTGTTCTACAACATAGAAATTCCTCATCATAGCCTAGGTGAAACCTAGCTTTGATGAGACATTTCATGGTTCGCCAGGGCTTTTTTTCCAGGCAGTGTTTTGTTTAAGACTTTTGAAATATTGCCAATTATTAAATCAGTTTTATAGCAAAGGCAGACTGAACATATACTACAAGTTTCTGAAAGTCCCATAAAAAATTAAAGTCAATTAGTAACCCCAGTAATTGTGCACTGACCTCTAGAACACAATAAACCTGTATTTGGTTTACCCATAAAAAATGGAATAATACTTCCTAAAGACCCATGCCCAGTAGGAATAAGGATGAAGTACCTGTGGAAGTTAGAAGAAAAAACAAAAATAGGAATTAGGAAAAGATCCAGTTTTTCCTGAAAGAAAATGCTAATGATGTGCCACATCTTGACAATAAGGTCATGTGTTGAAGGAGGGAAATATGTTAGAGTAGTAAGCAAACCGTTTCTTTAAATGTTGTACAATTAGGTGCACCTAAAGAGTCAGAAGGAAAACAAATCTTGGAATCTTAGATGTATCACACACAGAAATTAATGGTAATCTCAGAATATTATGTGCATTAGTGTCCTATTGCTGCTATAACAAGTTAACCACAAACCTAATGGCTTAAAACAATCCAAATTTATTATCTTACATGCGGGAGGCTGGAAGTCTTACAAGATTTTGGCAGGACTGCATTCTTTCTGAAGGCTGCTTGCTTTTTCCAGCTACTGAAGACCACCCACATTCCTGGGCTTGTGGCCTCTTCTTCCAACTTTAAGGCCAGCAGGATGACATCTTCTCTACTATCCAACATCTGCTTCCATCTTCACATCTTCTTGTCTGTCTTTCCAGCCTCCCTCTTATAAGAACCTGCATTTATGTTGGCCCCACCTGGATAATCCAGGATAAATTTATATCACAAGATCCCCAGTTGGATTACATTAATAAAATCATGTGAAGTAACATATTCACAAGTTCTAGAGATTGGGACATGAGCATTTTGGAGAGGGGCCATTATTCAGCCCACCACACTATCCAGGAAAAATACTTTAACTAAGAGAATGACTTTTCCTTTACTTTCCAGCATACACTTCCTATCAGTGATTTTAACCTTCAGATTTGATATTAATGCCTGCATAAGTCTGGGGTCTTTGAATGGACTATTGAATTTGTTTCATTTAATGAAGGAACTCTAAATAAAACCCCTTTGTTTCTATTTAAAGTTGTGTTATTTTTAGATCAGGAACATACAATTTATTTACTACTAAAGGAAAATGATTTCAACTTTCAAACTCCATTTTCTTCAGATCTATATTATGCAAATACAAGCTGAGGCTTTCCTACACATCTGGCTTCTGCTGCTATTAGTAGTTTTCCCTTCCTCTCCTTAACTGTTGTGTAGAAAACTCAACTCACTCATCCAAGTCATAAGAATACCACACAAGTATTTTAAAGCTTGACTCATAATTTAGAGGACCCATTACCCACCTCAAGGCCTAATATAGCCAAGGTCTCTCAAATTCTTTCATTTTTATTCTCTTCTCATGTGCTTCCCCACGCCCTCTCAGGACCAACATAAACCTCTCCCCTGGACTTTTGCACAGCAGTTTCGTGGCCATTTTTTCCATCAAACTAGCAAAAGTTATCAAAGTTGTGGGTTTTTTTTTATTCCAAACAATTAAGCATTTTTAATAAACTTTCCTCCATGACATTTCACATAATATGTTCAGTTTATTTATAATGAAAAAAGCAGATGAGAAAAATTATGAAATACTACCTTTTTCTTCAACTTGTAGACTTTGAGTGCAATACCAACAGTAGTAAATGCTAGCAGGGGTGTTAATGTTTGTGACCCAGGACATCTCAGAGAGAATTCAAAGTCCTGGTAATTTTTCTGAGTGATTGGAAGAGGGATCTTGAAATTGTTTCTTTTTTTTTTTTTTAAGATTTTATTTATTTATTTTTAAGACAGAGAGAGCAAGTACAGGCAGACAGAGTGGTAGGCAGAGGCAGAGGGAGAAGCAGGCTCCCTGCCAAGCAAGGAGTCCGATGTGGGACTCGATCCCAGGACGCTGGGATCATGACCTGAGCCGAAGGCAGCTGCTTAACCAACTGAGCCACCCAGGCGTCCCTTGAAATTGTTTATTATTGGAGAGCCCCACAAGTAGGAACTTATAACAATGAACTATATTGGAAGAAATGGACCATCATTTAATATTTTCTACACTGTTAAATATTTCACAGTTTCAATCATGAAGATCCTTTAAAGTTTTTCAGTAATGAGTTAAGAATCTTCTTTAGCCTATATTCTCATAATTTGCCAGAATTACTGATATAATCAATGAAATAAATACTGTTTTTCTGACTTTCAAAAAGTATATTACAGTCATTTTATATGATAAATATTAAATGCTTGTTACAAATGCCTTTGAAAATGAGAGTCTCTCTAAATACAAGAAATGTCTTTATTTTCTTCCTTTCAATTAATTTTATTATCCAATATCTGGATTATGGGAAATCAGCAAAACTAATATGAAAGAGTGTTTCACTTCTCCAGAAATAAGTAATGAAACACTTCCATAATTTTGAAGTATATGAATTATAGATTTACGGTGGCAAGTATGATGATTTTTATACAAAGACTGGGTCTCCCTTGGCTTCCTTTCTTATAACATTACAAAACACTAAAACATTAACCGCCCCTTGTTCTCTGCAGCTGGGATAGCCAAAGACCCGGTTTTAAAAGGGAAAAGCATAAGCAGAAATTGCTTGGTGGGGCTCCCAGAAATCATGTTAAAGGTGGGTAGAATCAGCAGGACTCCCCAGCCCCCATTATTTACCCTTCCCAGTTCTTTTTGCCTGGATTAGAGATCTCATCCCTGGAAAGTGGAGTGGCCAGGAATAGACCATAAAAATTAAAGTCACATGCCAAAGATAGCAAAATAAAAAAAGGCAAAGACCTGGACTCTAAGAACTTAATCTCTTGTACTAAATCTGAATTTTCTACATCTTTCTTCTTTTTGTGTGAGATAAATGAATCTACTACTGATTTAAGGTGATGCTTTAAATTTTATTTTGTTTTCATTAGAATGAAATCTTACTGGTTTTAATTTGTTCTTTTGTGGCATTCTTGCCAAATTCCATAGGTGTGTGTACATGTGTTCATATACATGCATGTTAACATCAATATATGTTGGTACTAGAAAGAAAGTTATAAAAATAAAAAGGGTTCCATGATGAGTGCTGAGAAGTGTGTAAGCCTGATGGTTCACAGACCTGTCCCCTGGGGCTAGTAATACATTATATGTTAATTTAAAAAAATTAAAAGGGTTTTACATTTTAGGATAACGTTCTAAAAAAGAAAGTCAGAAGCAAAATACACATAAACTCTTAAAAAGAGATATGTCCCTTCAAATTAAAGTTACCTGTAATGCCAGTGTCCCTGAATGTTTTCTTCATGCTCACTTCTGGGGGCTTTGAGCTATTTCATCTGAAATTCTAGAGTTAAAATGAAATCAGAAACACTGCCCTGAACAAAGGTAATTGTTTTATGAGCATGGCCTACATTTCCAACTTTTCAGTCCCCACAGGACATGCAGAGGTATGAATTGAGTTCAACAAAATTTAGTAAATGATTTTATTTTCATTTCATCTGCAGTTGTATATAGGACTAAACTTAAAGCCTCACAGTCATTTACATTTGTTCAGACCATTTAGGAAGAAATGTCTAGAAAGAACACTTTATGATTCAGCTGTAGCAATTACTAAGGCAATTGGCTTTTGAATCTTTAGGTAGTGTTCTGCATTTGAACCCAAACAGCATTCTGAAATAAAGTACCTTATATTACAAGGTATTTTAAGATCCTCAAGTATTACTATTTCTTGAAGAACTTCTTTATTTCTTATAAACTCAAAAAGAACACTTTACTCTACCACGTTAAATTTTAGTAGTTCCAGTGTCACTATTTCATTATGGGGGTCCTTCTACTGGGGAGCTGGGATCTGGCTCCAGAAGGAACTTTCTTAAACTTTACACCCTAACAGTCCTGTCTTGTGAAAATTGTTTTTCACCTTCCACAGAAATTCACACATTTCACCATGGCTGTATTTCACAGGGTCTGTGCTCTATTTTTTTCAGTGATTCAATAAAAACAGTTTCAGTGCTTTAGAGAAATATTGAACTCTCCTATCCTCAAATTTCTCCATCCAATTTGAAGTTTTACAAAAGAGGGTGCCTTTAATAACTTTTTCTTTGATGTGACCTATTCTTCACAGCTGTTCTGATGCTAAGACAGGCTGTCAGGCAATGTCTCCTGCTCATATCATTTGTGGCCACAGAGAAGTGCACTTTAAAATAAATTAAAGTATGATAGCCATAGTAATCTGAAAACTTGCTCCTAACATGCTTTTTAAGGTTTAGACTTTGGCATTTTATAATACTATAGTGTTCTTTCAAATACGTTGTCAATTTTTGCTGCTCTCCTGGTTTCATCTTATCTGCAAATTAAATTATTGACAGGTTTTGTGTAAAGTTCCTTGAAATATTTCATATTTTGAAATTGTTGGCAGTGATTATGCTGAGGCTACAGAAAGCAAATGCAAAGATGTTGGAATTCGGAGACCTTTATTTATCATTCAGGAAGTAAAGATCCATGTTTGCTTCTAATTTTTTATGGTTTGGAGGAAAATAACTGTGCATGTTTGTAGTTTTAAAATCATCTAGTGGTTCCAAATGTGCCCTTTTATTTTTTTTAGTAATAATGCCTACTGGATTATTCGCTTATGATGTTTGGATGATCACATTTTTGAGACTTCAAATAATAGTGTCAACAATGCTAAATTAAAATTACATAAATTAAATGTAGGCTAACCTAAAAATAGTCATTTAGGTGTATATATTTTTGAAATGTTTATGTTTAACACTGCTACATAGATACATGCACACACATGCCTATGTGTGTATATTTGTATATGTGTGTATAAAAATACACAACCACGATCACACATATTAAATTTATTTTACTTGAAACTACATGCAAGTGGTGAAGTATAAGGTACTTTATAAGACAAAGATGCTTCATATCTTGCAGCAGCTTCTGATCCACAAGACAAGTCATCCATCTGTCCATCTCGCCCACCCACCTTGACTTCCAATGAAATTACACTGACTGCTTAAAATATATACTGGAGATTTAAATCCTTGACTAATTTTAAATCACCATCTCACACACATTGGTGTAAAAAACATCACGCTATAAAGCACTAGAATATAGTGGCTTCAAAGGATTCTAGAAAGAAGCCACCTGAGTTTGAATTGCCTGTTTGTTGTTTACTGACAAGCTATTCCAATTCACCTATCTCAGTTTCCTCATATGTAGAAGAGAAAAAGAATATACTCTTCCTTTAAGTAATCTGGATTCTGTGCCCATTACTTCCATCCACAACCTGTTAGCCAGAGTTCAATCACATGGCACAGCTTACCACAAGCATTGTCTGGGAAATGTGTTTTTCATTTGGAGTCATGTGTGCCTATCTAAAAATCAGAGGTCACTGATATTAAGTGATTACCATCAATCTATCCTCCATACTATATCAGAAAATGATTATTTTAAGCTATTAGATCTTGCCATTCCTCTATTCAGAACCTTGTAATTGTTCCCATTTCACCCGGAGAAAAAGCCAAAACTCATCAGAAGTCAAACTCTATCTGATATCAAGACGTATTTGAGCTGATAAAATTTTGAAAGCAGGTCTTTAGGGAAAGGAAGTATGTATATACATATGTATATTAGGCTATTATAAAGTTTTCTTCTATAAGGGACATTTAAAACAATTTACGAATAATAATAAGATATGCAGTGTTCTTCATGAAGGATTCTATACACTTACAACTTCAAATCGAATTGCTGTTTCTTTCACAGTCTACCAATTAATAATTCTGTTACAACACTATTATCTCAAAATCATGAATGAATGTTTAATTACTATTCACATATAACATGTAACACAACAGAATAACCACTTAGAGGATTGACAAATGTGTAATTCTGATATTAATGCCCGTTGATTTTTATGTTCAGAGTAAGACAAAAGTAAAACAATGAAGAACTGTCCATGCTGGAAATTCTCTCATTAGTTACTGGCAAGAGTGACTTCTTTGGTAACTTAGGTGCTAGTTTTTAAATACTGGAAGAAAATGTCAGTTTTTCATGTTACTCGTGTTATTCACAATGTAACAACTGCAGACACAGCATCATTTTAAATTTTATCTTTGTTACTATATTTTCCCTATCATTTTTAAAAACAATAGACAATAATCAATAAATCAATCACTGACTTTTAGCATTTGACAATTTTTGTGTTGTAGACACTACCAACTATGGCCAATTTCTTGACTCCAGCATGACATCCCTGAAGGTTAGAGAAGAGATATGCAGTAACCCACCATTATACGGTATTTCGCCACACTGATAAAATAGATGTGAGTAACTCCAAGAGCATATGTAATAGTAAAATGTAGCTAAATAATTAGGAAATGATGAGTTTTAAATATTTTATTTTCTTGAGGCTGGTCATTCCTTATCTAAAGAAAATGGATGAAAATGCTCATTTTTAGAATCTCACACTGGAAAATATGCAAAATAAATTTATGTTTCTAAAAAGGGTCCCTCAAGAATGATATGATATCCATGTTTTAGTCATCTCCATCACATGTCCATGCCAGTGGAGCTGCTTTTCAGTATCTAACATCTGTTAGATGTAATGAGTAGTTCGATGATCATTTTACACTTTCTGGCATCAAATAAATATAATGTAGAGAATGTAAGCAAACATGAGTGGCTGAACATTTCAAATCAGTTTCTCAAAACAAGATTATTTTTAGAGACCAAACTCACAGATGAACATATATTCATTTTTAAAGGATGCTCTTTCTCACATTAGCTCTCTTGGCCTATAAGTCTTTTAAGTCAGAATGAGACACTCTTCTTTTGTTTTTAGCCTTCAGCAGAGTCTCACATTTTTCACTCTTCTGCTTCATAAACTCCAGCAGATTGGATTATAAATACTAACCTGCTGGGATGTGCTGGCAATTACTGAAGTCTCTACCTACTTTTGGATTTCTGACTTTTCTTTCCAAAGACTTCAAAACTACTCCTGTCCTTCCATACCACAGGCTGCAGGTAAAGTATTCCAGCAGCCACTAACACTCATACTTTCTTTCCTCTGTCTTTTCCCCAATGTGCAGATCAAATACAGGGGTTATGCAAATGTCATGATTAATCATAAAACACGAGGACTCAATAGAAATATAGGTAATTCCATTGCAAGAAGATTCTGAACTTGGAAGAGACCCACTCACTAATTTTGCAGGATGTTCTTTTGGTGACAGAATTTGTTTTTTTTTTTTTAACTTTATTTAAGCTTTATTTAAACATATAATGTAACCCCACCACCCTCTCCCAACCCCTCTTCCCCCCACCCCCCTCAGTTTGTTTTATGACATTAAGAGTCTCTTTTGGTTTTTCTCCCTCCCGATCCCATCTTCTTTCATTTTTACTTTTCCTACCACCTTAACTCCCACCCCCGTTGCATCTCCACTTCCTCATATCAGGGAGATCATGTGGTAGTTCTCTTTCTCCAGTGACTTATTTTGCTAAGCATAATACGCTCAAAAAATTGAAAATAGAGCTACCTTATGACCCAGCAATTGCACTACTGGGTATTTATCCTAAAGATACAAACGTAGTGATCCAAAGGGGCACGTGTACCCGAATGTTTATAGCAGCAATGTCCACAATAGCCAAGTTATGGAAAGAACCTAGATGTCCATCAACAGATGAATGGATAAAGAAGATGTGGTATATATATACGATGGAATACTATGCAGCCATCAGAATTTGTTTTATTTTAACAAGAGTTGGAGAATGGAAGGGAACTAGACCTTAGGAAATCATTGAAATCAGAGATAGCTAGTATGCTAAAAGGAATGAAGAGTTTTGACATTTATTCTTTCTCTGATTGAGACTATTTATGAGAGCATGAGAAAGTTGTGCATACGCTCTACCTCAGTTGTTTCATTCATTAAAGAAAAGAGTTTGGAACTAGTTGTTGTAGATCATTTCTTCTTCTCTAATTTTACTAAAGTATATTTAGGTTAATATAAAAATAGGTACTGGTATGATTGGAAAATAATAGGAAGTCTCTTGCCTTCCAAGAGAGTGTAGTATCTCAGTCCAGTCTTATTGTTAAATAAGTGAACCTAAAGCAAGGTTGTGCTATAGTGACATTTTTCCAACCAGAGAAATCCCTTAGAAAATTTCAACCAAGCAAAATTTGCTTTTGTATTGTTCCTCATGTTCTTTTCAATGGCTTCCTTGCCAGATGACATGATATTTTTGTTGCATTTTAAAAGTTTGCACTCGGCTAATAATTGGTCTTCCTAATGTTGTAGCCAGAAACTGACTTCTCTGAATAACTTACATATATGTAGCATATAATTATTAATAGTGTAAGTGTTATTAACTTTCTTAATATAGAATGATCAGAAACATTAGGGAAATACACATGCTTATACGGCTTCTAAAGGTCAAAACTGGAAATGAACTCAGGGTTTTACAACAAACTACAGTTGGTATTTCTATTTCTTCTATAGCGTGCTGTCTCCAGATTCAAAGTGACTTTGATGGCTTTGATGCAGAGCAGGATGGATCCATGAACCGGATTACAGATGCAGGGTCTATACAATACTATGTGGGAAATAAGCTTCAGTGAGTTTGATCATAAAGGTTTGGTAAAATACAAGTGGTGATTACAACTACTCTAAAAATTACTAAAAGAGAAGATAAAACAGACTGAAAGTATAGGATTTAAGTTTAGGAATACAAGCATCCATCCCATTTTAATGGGACTGATTAACTAGTATCAACAAAAAATAAAAAATAAAAAAACCTGTCTAGTATATTTATGTAACTTTTATAGTTCTGGGCAATTCCGCAGTACCTTGAGTCATATAATAAAAGTTAGAAAGAAATATAAAAATGACTATTGAAAATCCTAAATGTAAAAAAATGAATACATCTAGTTCCACTGTCAATGTATTCTAATAACTGGAGAGAAGACAATAGTTATATTAGACTTTGTTACTTTCAACTCTTTCCACATGTGATAATTTAGGGGCAAAAATATGTGTGTGTGTGTGTGTGTGTGTGTGTGTGTGTGTGTGTTGCAGATATGTATCATTCCATGCCACCATTTAGAATTAAATTAATCATTAATCTGAACAGAATAAAATTCCAGAATAAAACAAATTATATATTTTAAGTTATTTTGCTATCAAATTTTGTTATTTAATTGCTACCAAATTTTGTTATTTGATTGACTTTTGTCCATCATTCATCAGCTCTTTACTGTACTCTAGGGATTAGGCTATTTGGACTAGAGGACAGAAACAGAAGAAAGAGATAAGGTCATTGTATCATGAGGCTATTAGTCTTCTGGGTATATAGATATTAGTGAAATAATCACATTTAAATGTAAAATTATAAATGGGTGGCAAAATTATACAAAAAATAGAAAGGTGGCTTGCATTTAAAGAAAAATCTATTTAGAAAGCTTGTGCTGCTTGCTCACATATGTAACTGCCATGTATTCTTGAAATTCTTAATCAAGTAGTATTATATAATTACACGTCTTAAAAAAACAAAATGCAGAAGAATAATGGAATTTTCTGCTTAATACAGACTATAAAAGACAGAGGAAATACGCACCAGGCTGTCTAATGACTCCAGGTAAGCCATACCTTCCACCAGAACTATATACTATGAAATATGGAAAGAATACTGAAACTTAGCTTGAAATTTTTTTAAGTGTTTTGATTGTGGCTTAGATTTTCTTTTCACCTTGGCCTGAAAATAATGTAGCAAATGAAACCCAAAGATATGTATCAACCCATGACCCAAAACAAAGATGTTACAATTATCTAGGAAAATAAATTGAGACATAGTGGATAGGCTTTTTAATAACTATTTTAGTCAGATCTTGAAATATCTTTAATAGCTTCACTTAGGCATGGCCAGAAATGGTCTTTGGATTAATGATGTTCCTGATGTTCCTTGATGTTTCTTACTCCTTGAATTAATGACATGGAACAAAGTGCTGGAGTCAGCAACAGAAGTAAATATTGTACATCAATTCAAGAGGAAACTCAACAAGTTTTCCTATAAGAAAGGAATGCAGGGAAGTTATTGGAGCTATTTTGTATTTTGTAGTGTTATTATTTTTTCCAGAGGCTTAGAAAATAAGATAACCATATTTTAGCTTATATTTCAGCAATCAACCAACAGTTTATTTTATTCATCTGTATTACTCTGTATATTCTAATAGTTTCTGTTTTATCATTTGGGGATCTCACTTTTCTTACAACTATAGCACAATTACTAAATGTTAGAAAAATAATTTTCAGAGGGACATTTGTCATGCGGGTTGTATTAAATTAGGTGGTAGAGATTCAGTGGTGTCTTGTTTAATGAACTCTTTTGGTCTCTGTAGAATCACATTTGGTAGAGTCACACTTGATAAGGATATAGATTTCATAATTTTAAGGTTATATTGAATATTTTAAGTAGAATAAATTATCCTTGGTTATATTATTTCTGTAATAAATTTTAATTTGTAGGGGAAAAACATGAGTACCATGAAATAAATTTATTCTTAGAGCATTTTATTCACGATAGAAGTTTAAAAATATATTTTCATTTGTGCCACAATTTTAAAAAATGCTTCTGTTCTCCTAACTTATCTACATTTAAAAATAAATAGATGACCATAATTTCTTCAACATTGATAAGGATATTTTAGAAATAACAGTAGTAGTTGTGAAAGGCACATATTATAATTCAAGGGTATAAAGTATACTTTGGTATAAAGTGGGATTAATCTAATTTAATTCTAAAATGTTTTTTACTATAATATATATACTCTGAGAAGAATATGAAATTGCAACTCTAGTTCCATTAGCATTGTTTAAGGGATATGTACTAGAATACTGTGCACACAGCAAAAACTGGCCATCTGGCTGGTAAATTGTTTCTGTTTTCATCTTAGGCAACAGATTACCTTTTCCAGCTCCCTTTGTAGGTGGAACCATGTGATTAAGTGCTTGCCAATGAAACATGATGTATACCACATTTAAAATTACCATTGGAAGGGCACCTGGGTGGCTCAGTTAAGTGTTCCCTTCTTGGTTTCTGCTCAGGTCGTGATCTCAGGGTCATGAGCTGGAGCCCCACATCAGGCTCTATCTCTCTCCTTCTCTCTATTAAAAAAAAGAAAAGAGAGAGAGAGAGAAATAGGAAATGTTCATATAATCCTCCAAACTTTCTCTTTTTGTCTACAAGATAGAGGAGGTTCAGCAGAGGATTCCTGGGTCCTAGGAGAAGAGTCACTTGATAGAAGCAGCATAGGTGCCTGGATGACAGCATGGACCTGAATCACCATCCATCCCCACCCTTTGAATTTGCATTTGACTTTGAAGCAGACAGGAAGTAAAGCCTTATTCTGATAAGCCCCTGAGATTTTGTGATTGTTACTACAGTTAAAGTCAGTTATGCTGAGAAATACAGTGAGAAATGTAAGTACATTCTGCTCTGGTCATACGTGATGGAAAAATTAAGTTCATAGGGGTCAGGCTCACATTCCTCTTCTGCTGCTACTATATGTCAGTTGCTGCTAACTGCATGCCGTATGAATCTTTCTTATTCTCCCTTAGTAGTATATACCGTATGTTAAATGTTGTCTAGTAAGTGGTGCATAGTAAAATACTACATTACCAGCATTTCTTTTAGTTGGCAATGGCAATTAGTCTAAGTGTTTGCCAGTTGATTTTGAAAAGAAAGTACATGGCCAACTTTTAGCCATTCTTAGAAACCTTTCCTAAAATGTGCAATTAAAGCTATACATTTTTCCATAAGGATAGCTTCAATTGTATCTCAGTGATTTGATTTGTAGTATTTTCATTATTATTCAGTTCAAAAATTTTCTAATAGCCACTCTGACTTTATTTTTGAGCCACATGTTATTTTAAATTATATTT